>JALJCO010013060.1:0-219736 GCA_023101725.1 Atherinomorus stipes | reverse complement strand
TAAAACCTGCTTAGCGTAACAATGATAAAACCTGCTTAGCGTAACAATAAGATAAAACCTGTTTAGCGTAACAATAAGATAAAACCTGTTTAACGTAACAATAAGATAAAAACCTGTTTAGCGTAACAATTAGATAAAACCTGCTTAGCGTAACAATAACATAAAACCTGCTTAGCGTAACAATAAGATAAAAACCTGCTTAGCGTAACAATAACATAAAACCAGTTTAGCGTAACAATAAGATAAAACCTGTTTAGCGTAACAATAAGATAAAACCTGCTTAGCGTAACAATAAGATAAAACCTGCTTAGCGTAACAATAAGATAAAACCTGCTTAGCGTAACAATGAGATAAAACCTGCTTAGCGTAACAATAAGATAAAACCTGCTTAGCGTAACAATAAGATAAAACCTGCTTAAGCGTAACAATAAGATAAAACCTGCTTAGCGTAACAATAACATCAAACCTGCTTAGCGTAACAATAACATCAAACCTGCTTAGCGTAACAATTAGATAAAAAAAAAACCACCTGCTTAGTGTAACAATAAGATAAACCTGTTTAACGTAACAATAAGATAAAACCTGCTTAGCGTAACAATAAGATAAAACCTGCTTGCCGCAACAATAAGATAAAACCTGCTTAGCGTAACAATAAGATAAAACCTGTTTAACGTAACAATAAGAACCAACGTAACAATAAGATATAACCTGCTTAGCGAATAATAGATAAAACCTGTTTACCGTAACAATAAGATAAAACCTGCTAGCGTAACAATAAGATAAAACCTGTTAGTGATAACAATAACATCAAACCAGTTAGGTAACAATTAGATAAAACCTGCTTAGCGTAACAATAACATCAAACCTGCTTAGCGTAACAATAAGATAAAACCTGCTTAGCGTAACAATTAGATAAAACCTGCTTAGTGTAACAATAAGATAAAACCTGTTTAACGTAACAATAAGATAAAACCCGCTTAGCGTAAAATAAGATAAAAAAAACCTGCTTAGCGTAACAATAAGACAAAACCTGCTTAGCGTAACAATAAGATAAAACCTGCTTAGCGTAACAATAAGATATAACCTGCTTAGCGTAACAATAAGATAAACCTGTTTACCGTAACAATAAGATAAAACCTGCTTAGCGTAACAATAAGATAAAACCTGCTTAGCGTAACAATAAGATAAAACCTGTTTAGCGTAACAATAAGATAAACCTGCTTAGCGTAACAATTAGATAAAACCTGTTTAACGTAACAATAAGATAAAACCTGTTTAGCGTAACAATAAGATAAAACCTGCTTAGCGTAACAATAAGATAAAACCTGTTTAACGTAACAATAATATAAAACCTGCTTAGGTAACAATAAGATAAAACCTGTTTAGCGTAACAATAAGATAAAACCTGTTTAGCGTAACAATAAGATAAAACCTGCTAGCGTAACAATAAGATAAAACCTGATTAACGTAACAATAAGAAAAACTGTTTAGCGTAACAATAAGATAAAACCTGCTTAGCGTAACAATAAATAAAACCTGTTTAACGTAACAATAAGATAAAACCTGCTTAGCGTAACAATAAGATAAAACCTGTTTAGCGTAACAATAACATAAAACCTGCTTAGCGTAACAATTAGATAAAAAACCTGCTTAGCGTAACAATAAGATAAAACCTGCTTAGCGTAACAATAAGATAAACCTGTTTAGCGTAACAATAAGATAAAACAGCTTAACGTAACAATAAGATAAAACCTGCTTAGCGTAACAATAAGATAAAACCAATTTAGGTAACAATAAGATAAAACCTGTTTAATAAATAATAAGATAAAAACCTGCAAGCGTAACAATAAGATAAAAACCTGCTTAGGTAACAATAAGATAAAACCGCTTAGCGTAACAATAAGATAAAACCTGCTTAGGTAACAATAAGATATAACCTGTTTAGGTAACAATAAGATAAAACCTGCTTAGCGTAACAATAAGATATAACCTGTTTACGTAACAATAAGATAAAACCTGTTTAGCGTAACAATAAGATAAAACCTGTTTAGGTAACAATAAGATAAAACCTGCTTAGCGTAACAATAAGATATAACCTGTTTAGCGTAACAATAAGATAAAACCTGCTTAGCGTAACAATAAGATCAAACCTGTTTAACGTAACAATAAGATAAAACCCGCTTAGCGTAACAATAAGATATAACCTTGTTAGCGTAACAATAAGATAAAACCTGCTTAGCGTAACAATAAGATATAACCTGTTTAGCGTAACAATAAGATAAAACCTGCTTAGCGTAACAATAAGATAAAACCTGTTTAGCTAACAATGTACGTAGAAACATGAAAACAGAAAACAATATGTTCAAACAAAATACTATCAGAGATGAGACTGGGTCAGCTATGACTAGAATGTCCAAACCGAAGTTTTTAGAAGCTTTTTAAACAGTCCAGAGAAGCAGCTCGGAGGGGGAGGGGGGTTATTACATACCTGGGGGGCAGCAGCTGGAAAAGATCGGTCTCCCAAGTTTTAAAGCTGGTTTGTGGGACCATTAAAGGATAACCTTCTCATTCCAACCTGGACCTTAAAGGGACTTGAGGCAAGATTAAGAAACGAAGCTTCAGGTACCTGCAGCCCCCACCAAGCCGTCACGGAGCACAAACTGAAGCTATAATGTTGTTTATACGCTTTTTCTTCGTAGTTCCACGTTTTAGTGTCTTTCAGTTGATCTGGATCGTTTGCTGACGGCAGAAGAATCCATAACTATCGCTTACAGTGTTTGAATTTACCGCGACGCCTTCTTCCTGCATCAGAACTGCGGATGTAGCGCTAATGACGCCACGCCTGCAGCATCAATGACGCCACGCCTGCAGCATCAATGACGCCACGCCTGCAGCGCTTAATGACGCCACGCCTGCAGCATCAATGACGCCACGCCTGCAGCATCAATGACGCCACGCCTGCAGCGCACGACGCCACGCCTGCAGCGCTAATGACGCCACGCCTGCAGCGCAACGACGCCACGCCTGCAGCATCAATGACGCCACGCCTGCAGCGTTAAGACGCCACGCCTGCAGCGCACGACGCCACGCCTGCAGCATCAATGACGCCACGCCTGCAGCGCACGACGCGCACGCCTGCAGCGCAAGACGCCACGCCTCGCAGCATCAATGACGCCACGCCTGCAGCGCACGACGCCACGCCTGCAGCGTTAACGACGCCACGCCTGCAGCGCACGACGCCACGCCTGCAGCGGCACGACGCCACGCCTGCAGCGCAATGACGCCACGCCTGCAGCGCCAATGACGCCACGCCTGCAGCGCCAATGACGCCACGCCTGCAGGTAGGCGCACGACGCCACGCCTGCAGCGCCAATGACGCCACGCCTGCAGCGCTAATGACGCCACGCCTGCAGCGGCACGACGCCACGCCTGCAGCGCCAATGACGCCACGCCTGCAGCGCCAATGACGCCACGCCTGCAGCATCAATGACGCCACGCCTGCAGCATCAATGACGCCACGCCTGCAGCGCGCACGACGCCACGCCTGCAGCATCAATGACGCCACGCCTGCAGCGTCAATGACGCCACGCCTGCAGCATCAATGACGCCACGCCTGCAGCATCAATGACGCCACGCCTGCAGCGCACGACGCCACGCCTGCAGCGCACGACGCCACGCCTGCAGCATCAATGACGCCACGCCTGCAGAATCAATGACGCCACGCCTGCAGCGCACGACGCCACGCCTGCAGCATCAATGACGCCACGCCTGCAGCATCAATGACGCCACGCCTGCAGCATCAATGACGGCACGCCTCGCAGCGCCAATGACGCCACGCCTGCAAGCTTAATGACGCCACGCCTGCAGCTTAATGACGCCACGCCTGCAGCGCCAATGACGCCACGCCTGCAGCATCAATGACGCCACGCCTGCAGCATCAATGACGCCACGCCTGCAGCACCAATGACGCCACGCCTGCAGCATCAATGACGCCACGCCCTGCAAGGCCAATGACGCCACGCCCGCAGCGTTAATGACGCCACGTCCGCAAGCAATGACGCCACGCCTGCAGGCCAATGACGCCACGCCCGCAGCTGCTTATGACGCCACGCCTGCAGCGCTAACGACGCCACGCCTGCAGCATCAATGACGCCACGCCTGCAGCATCAATGACGCCACGCCTGCAGCATCAATGACGCCACGCCTGCAGCGCACGACGCCACGCCTGCAGCGCCAATGACGCCACGCCTGCAGCGCTAATGACGCCACGCCTGCAGCGCCAATGACGCCACGCCTGCAGCATCAATGACGCCACGCCTGCAGCATCAATGACGCCACGCCGTAGAGCGCCAATGACGCCACGCCTGCAGCATCAATGACGCCACGCCCCAGGGCCGCCAATGACGCCACGCCTGCAGCGCAACGACGCCACGCCTGCAGCGCAATGACGCCACGCCTGCAGCGCCAATGACGCCACGCCTGCAGCATCAATGACGCCACGCCTCTGCAGCTAATGACGCCACGCCTGCAGCGTTAATGACGCCACGCCTGCAGCATCAATGACGCCACGCCTGCAGCGTACGACGCCACGCCTGCAGCATCAATGACATCACGCCTGCAGCGTTAATGATGTCACGCCTGCAGCGCACGACGCCACGCCTGCAGCGCACGACGTCACGTCTGCAGCATCAATGACGCCACGCCTGCAGCACCAATGACGCCACGCCTGCAGCATCAATGACGCCACGCCTACAGGATCAATGACGCCACGCCTGCAGCATCAATGACGCCACGCCTGTAGCGTTAATGACGCCGCCTGCAGCGCCAATGACGCCACGCCTGCAGCGCACTGACGCCACGCCCGCAGCGGCCAATGACGCCACGCTCGTAGCCAATGACGCCACGCCTGCAGCGCACGACGCCACGCCTGCAGCACTAATGACGCCACGCCTGCAGCATCAATGACGCCACGCCTGCAGCATCAATGACGCCACGCTCTGAAGCGGCACGACGCCACGCCTGCAGCATCAATGACGCCACGCCTGCAGCATCAATGACGTCACGCCTGCAGCGTTAATGACGCCACGCCTGCAGCATCAATGACGCCACGCCTGCAGCATCAATGACGCCACGCCTGCAGGGCAGCGCCGGGAAATTCAGACACCGAATTGCAGCTTTATGCAGCACACAGCCTGTTCAAGGCAACGGAGAGAAACGTAGCGGAAACGTTTCTTTTGGTATTTAGCGCTCATCACCCATTAGTATGAAAAACACGGACATGCATGTTTGTTTGTTTCAAATTTCTGCCTCAAGTCCCTTAATTTCAGGAGTTTATATGTACATTTACTCACCGGTAAAGTTTCTGCACCACTTTGAGTCCTTCAGAAGATTTTACGCTGAGTTGCACTTCAGTGTATGTCCAGTACTAAAGGTGGAGACGGGGCAGCTCTATCAGACATGATCTGCAGTAAAACTCCTTGATTTTCGCCAATACTTTAAGTAGAACGAAGGAATGAATGAATGAATGAGTACTATCGTCCTGTGAGTTCAGAGCTTCTCTAATTGTGTTTTTGTTGGTGTCTGGGTAGCAGCTGATCATCTCAGCTGTACTACGTGAAGCACCAATCATGAACGTACGGCCCCGAAAAGTGTGTAGAACCCTGATAACTAACGGAAAGATAAATCTGGACTACTTGAAGTATTGGCAGAATCAAGGCGTTTTGCTGCAGATAATGTCGTACGTAGAGGCTGCCCCGTCTCCACCAGTAGCACGGGATGTACAGCTAAGGGCAACTCAACGTAATATCTTCCCAAGGAGTCAAAGTGATGCAGAAACTTTACGTATAATGGAATGTAAATACACAAACATACTCCTAGAAATAAGGTCCAGGTTGGAAAAAAAAAAAAAGTGAACAGGTTCTGACGGGACGACCTCAGACTCCGAGTCGAGGGCTTGACTCGGTCGTGGATGTAGGTCGGAGTCTGGCCATGTAGGGCACGAAAAGTAAGAACCAGGATTTTAAATCGGACGTGATACACGACCGGGAGCCAGTGGAGAGATTTTGAGACGGGTGTGATGTGGACCCTGCGGTTGGTTCTGGTCAGGAGTCCAGCAGCTGACGGACTTCAGCCGGTCCAGCTCCGTCTGGTTAAAACGAGAAAAGAGGCTGTTGGAAGAATCTACCGCAAAGATGCAAATGCATGAATGATCATTTCCACCTCATCTCTGGACACCATGGATCTACAGTAAGCTTGGCTACGTTACGCAGGTGGAAGCAGCTCTTCACCAGCGTGGTGGTCCAGTGACTCGAGGACTGGACCCCCCTGTTTTATTGGCCCCCCTGTTTTAATGGCTGTGATTTAATCTGAATGTAAAAATCTAACTGAACTATTTTAATTTTGACTTTGATTTTAATACAGGCTGCTGGAGGACTCAGCAATGGTGTAATGTCCACGGGGATAGGGGCCTTTTGACCCCCCAGGTAACACAACCCCCCCACCCCCCTCCCAAGAAAATAACATAACTTATGAATATCTTGTTCATTTTTTTCCCCCCAGCAAAACAACAGCATCTTCAATCATCTCGTAATGTAACGCCCCCCCCCCACTGAATATTTGGTATTTACCATAACCAGCTGCTTTCTCTACCTCCTTATTTCTGCGTTTGATGGACGGATGAAACGGAGACCAACAGTGAAAGGTGGACAGAGGACATAATTTATTGTTGGTTGACATCAATCATTAATTTAAAAAAAAGAAAACTGATTGATCAGAGAGGTAAATACGTGCACGATGCACGTGCACGTGTGCGTCTTCAGGTGTTCGCTGCATCAGTGCACGCGGACAGAGTGCACGTGGGAAAACACAGCAACCACTTAAATCAGAAGAAGAAGAAATCTGCACACCAGAAAAAGGTGTTTGCTTTTGTTTTGTTCTGTTTTTTAATCCGGTGATGTTTCGGCCGTTCTTCTCTTTATCTGTAACAGGTGCCCCCCCCCCCCATCTGCCCGGCTCTGTCTGTATTGTGTCGACTGTCTGGATAATCTTGGTTGTACTGAAAACAAAGTTTCTTTGCACTGGGACGCCGGTACTAGACAATAAAGTCTTCTGAGTCTGAATCTGAATCTGAGTCTGAATCTGAGTCTGAATCTGAATCTGAATCTGAATCTGAGTCTGAATCTGAATCTGAATCTGAATCTGAATCTGAGTCTGAATCTGAATCTGAATCTGAATCTGAGTCTGAATCTGAGTCTGAATCTGAGTCTGAATCTGAGTCTGAATCTGAATCTGAATCTGAGTCTGAATCTGAATCTGAGTCTGAATCTGAGTCTGAATCTGAGTCTGAATCTGAATCTGAATCTGAATCTGAGTCTGAATCTGAGTCTGAATCTGAATCTGAGTCTGAGTCTGAATCTGAATCTGAATCTGAGTCTGAATCTGAATCTGAGTCTGAGTCTGAATCTGAGTCTGAGTCTGAATCTGAGTCTGAATCTGAGTCTGAATCTGAATCTGAGTCTGAATCTGAATCTGAGTCTGAATCTGAGTCTGAATCTGAGTCTGAATCTGAATCTGAATCTGAATCTGAGTCTGAATCTGAGTCTGAATCTGAATCTGAATCTGAGTCTGAATCTGAATCTGAGTCTGAATCTGAATCTGAATCTGAATCTGAGTCTGAATCTGAATCTGAGTCTGAATCTGAATCTGAATCTGAGTCTGAATCTGAGTCTGAATCTGAATCTGAGTCTGAATCTGAATCTGAATCTGAATCTGAATCTGAATCTGAATCTGAGTCTGAATCTGAATCTGAATCTGAGTCTGAATCTGAATCTGAATCTGAATCTGAATCTGAGTCTGAATCTGAATCTGAGTCTGAATCTGAATCTGAATCTGAATCTGAATCTGAGTCTGAATCTGAATCTGAGTCTGAATCTGAATCTGAGTCTGAATCTGAATCTGAATCTGAGTCTGAATCTGAGTCTGAATCTGAATCTGAATCTGAGTCTGAATCTGAATCTGAGTCTGAATCTGAATCTGAATCTGAATCTGAGTCTGAATCTGAATCTGAATCTGAGTCTGAATCTGAATCTGAATCTGAATCTGAATCTGAGTCTGAATCTGAGTCTGAGTCTGAATCTGAATCTGAATCTGAGTCTGAATCTGAATCTGAGTCTGAATCTGAGTCTGAATCTGAATCTGAGTCTGAATCTGAATCTGAATCTGAGTCTGAATCTGAGTCTGAGTCTGAATCTGAATCTGAATCTGAATCTGAATCTGAGTCTGAATCTGAATCTGAGTCTGAATCTGAGTCTGAATCTGAATCTGAGTCTGAATCTGAATCTGAATCTGAATCTGAGTCTGAATCTGAGTCTGAATCTGAATCTGAATCTGAGTCTGAGTCTGAATCTGAATCTGAGTCTGAATCTGAATCTGAATCTGAGTCTGAATCTGAGTCTGAGTCTGAATCTGAATCTGAGTCTGAATCTGAATCTGAGTCTGAATCTGAATCTGAATCTGAATCTGAGTCTGAGTCTGAATCTGAATCTGAATCTGAATCTGAGTCTGAATCTGAATCTGAATCTGAGTCTGAATCTGAGTCTGAATCTGAATCTGAGTCTGAATCTGAATCTGAATCTGAATCTGAGTCTGAATCTGAGTCTGAATCTGACTGAATCTGAGTCTGAATCTGAATCTGAATCTGAGTCTGAATCTGAATCTGAATCTGAATCTGAGTCTGAATCTGAGTCTGAATCTGAATCTGAATCTGAATCTGAGTCTGAATCTGAGTCTGAGTCTGAATCTGAATCTGAATCTGAGTCTGAATCTGAATCTGAGTCTGAGTCTGAGTTGAGTCTGAATCTGAGTCTGAATCTGAGTCTGAATCTGAAGACTGAATCTGAATCTGAGTCTGAATCTGAGTCTGAATCTGAATCTGAATCTGAATCTGAATCTGAATCTGAATCTGAATCTGAATCTGAATCTGAATCTGAATCTGAATCTGAATCTGAATCTGAATCTGAATCTGAATCGGAATCTGAGTCTGAATCTGAATCTGAGTCTGAATCTGAATCTGAATCTGAATCTGAGTCTGAATCTGAATCTGAATCTGAGTCTTGAATCTGAATCTGAATCTGAAATCTGAATCTGAATCTGAGTCTGAATCTGAGTCTGAATCTGAGTCTGAATCTGAATCTGAATCTGAATCTGAATCTGAATCTGAATCTGAATCTGAGTCTGAATCTGAATCTGAATCTGAATCTGAATCTGAATCTGAATCTGAATCTGAGTCTGAATCTGAATCTGAGTCTGAATTGAATCTGAATCTGAATCTGAATCTGAATCTGAATCTGAATCTGAGTCTGAATCTGAATCTGAATCTGAATCTGAATCTGAATCTGAATCTGAGTCTGAATCTGAAATCTGAATCTGAATCTGAGTCTGAATCTGAATCTTGAATCTGAGTCTGAATCTGAGTCTGAATCTGAATCTGAGTCTGAATCTGAATCTGAATCTGAATCTGAGTCTGAATCTGAATCTGAGTCTGAATCTGAGTCTGAGTCTGAATCTGAATCTGAATCTGAATCTGAGTCTGAATCTGAGTGAATCTGAGTCTGAATCTGAGTCTGAATCTGAACCTGAGTCTGAATCTGAATCTGAATCTGAATCTGAGTCTGAGTCTGAGTCTGAATCTGAATCTGAATCTGAGTCTGAGTCTGAATCTGAATCTGAGTCTGAATCTGAATCTGAATCTGAGTCTGAATCTGAGTCTGAGTCTGAATCTGAATCTGAATCTGAATCTGAATCTGAGTCTGAATCTGAATCTGAATCTGAATCTGAATCTGAGTCTGAGTCTGAATCTGAATCTGAATCTGAGTCTGAATCTGAATCTGAATCTGAGTCTGAATCTGAATCTGAATCTGAGTCTGAATCTGAATCTGAGTCTGAATCTGAATCTGAATCTGAATCTGAGTCTGAATCTGAATCTGAATCTGAATCTGAGTCTGAATCTGAGTCTGAATCTGAATCTGAATCTGAGTCTGAGTCTGAATCTGAATCTGAGTCTGAATCTGAATCTGAATCTGAGTCTGAATCTGAATCTGAATCTGAGTCTGAATCTGAATCTGAGTCTGAATCTGAGTCTGAATCTGAATCTGAGTCTGAATCTGAATCTGAATCTGAGTCTGAATCTGAGTCTGAGTCTGAATCTGAATCTGAATCTGAATCTGAATCTGAGTCTGAATCTGAATCTGAGTCTGAATCTGAGTCTGAATCTGAATCTGAGTCTGAATCTGAATCTGAATCTGAATCTGAGTCTGAATCTGAGTCTGAATCTGAATCTGAATCTGAGTCTGAGTCTGAATCTGAATCTGAGTCTGAATCTGAATCTGAATCTGAGTCTGAATCTGAGTCTGAGTCTGAATCTGAATCTGAGTCTGAATCTGAATCTGAGTCTGAATCTGAATCTGAATCTGAATCTGAGTCTGAGTCTGAATCTGAATCTGAATCTGAATCTGAGTCTGAATCTGAATCTGAATCTGAGTCTGAATCTGAGTCTGAATCTGAATCTGAGTCTGAATCTGAATCTGAATCTGAATCTGAGTCTGAATCTGAGTCTGAATCTGAGTCTGAATCTGAGTCTGAATCTGAATCTGAATCTGAGTCTGAATCTGAATCTGAATCTGAATCTGAGTCTGAATCTGAGTCTGAATCTGAATCTGAATCTGAATCTGAGTCTGAATCTGAGTCTGAGTCTGAATCTGAATCTGAATCTGAGTCTGAATCTGAATCTGAGTCTGAGTCTGAGTCTGAGTCTGAATCTGAGTCTGAATCTGAGTCTGAATCTGAATCTGAGTCTGAATCTGAATCTGAGTCTGAATCTGAGTCTGAATCTGAGTCTGAATCTGAATCTGAATCTGAATCTGAGTCTGAATCTGAGTCTGAATCTGAATCTGAATCTGAGTCTGAATCTGAATCTGAGTCTGAATCTGAATCTGAATCTGAATCTGAATCTGAGTCTGAATCTGAATCTGAGTCTGAATCTGAATCTGAATCTGAATCTGAGTCTGAATCTGAATCTGAATCTGAGTCAGAATCTGAGTCTGAATCTGAGTCTGAATCTAAATCTGAATCTGAATCTGAGTCTGAATCTGAATCTGAATCTGAGTCTGAATCTGAATCTGAATCTGAATCTGAATCTGAGTCTGAATCTGAATCTGAGTCTGAATCTGAATCTGAGTCTGAATCTGAATCTGAATCTGAATCTGAATCTGAGTCTGAATCTGAATCTGAGTCTGAATCTGAATCTGAATCTGAGTCTGAATCTGAATCTGAGTCTGAATCTGAGTCTGAATCTGAATCTGAGTCTGAATCTGAATCTGAATCTGAATCTGAGTCTGAATCTGAATCTGAATCTGAGTCTGAATCTGAATCTGAATCTGAATCTGAATCTGAGTCTGAATCTGAGTCTGAGTCTGAGTCTGAATCTGAATCTGAATCTGAATCTGAGTCTGAATCTGAATCTGAATCTGAGTCTGAATCTGAGTCTGAATCTGAATCTGAGTCTGAATCTGAATCTGAATCTGAATCTGAGTCTGAATCTGAGTCTGAATCTGAGTCTGAGTCTGAATCTGAATCTGAATCTGAATCTGAGTCTGAATCTGAATCTGAGTCTGAATCTGAGTCTGAATCTGAATCTGAGTCTGAATCTGAATCTGAATCTGAATCTGAGTCTGAGTCTGAGTCTGAATCTGAATCTGAATCTGAGTCTGAGTCTGAATCTGAATCTGAGTCTGAATCTGAATCTGAATCTGAGTCTGAATCTGAGTCTGAGTCTGAATCTGAATCTGAATCTGAATCTGAATCTGAGTCTGAATCTGAATCTGAATCTGAATCTGAATCTGAGTCTGAGTCTGAATCTGAATCTGAATCTGAGTCTGAATCTGAATCTGAATCTGAGTCTGAATCTGAATCTGAATCTGAGTCTGAATCTGAATCTGAGTCTGAATCTGAATCTGAATCTGAATCTGAGTCTGAATCTGAATCTGAATCTGAATCTGAGTCTGAATCTGAGTCTGAATCTGAATCTGAATCTGAGTCTGAGTCTGAATCTGAATCTGAGTCTGAATCTGAATCTGAATCTGAGTCTGAGTCTGAATCTGAATCTGAGTCTGAATCTGAATCTGAATCTGAATCTGAATCTGGAGTCTGAATCTGAGTCTGAATCTGAATCTGAGTCTGAATCTGAATCTGAATCTGAATCTGAATCTGAGTCTGAATCTGAGTCTGAATCTGAATCTGAGTCTGAATCTGAATCTGAATCTTGTGCTTGACTTTATCCAGCGCCCCCCCTCACTGATGTGCGTCATATCACCGTTTACTTCTGTGTGAAGTTCAGGTGCAACGTGACTTCACGGCGTTCAGCTGTCACATGATGATTAGATGATGTAGTGATGATATCGTGTGTCAGTAACGGGGGATTAGATGATGTAGTGATGATATCGTGTGTCGGTAACGGGGATTAGATGATGTAGTGATGATATCGTGTGTCGGTAACGGGGGATTAGATGATGTAGTGATGATATCGTGTGTCAGTAACGGGGGATTAGATGATGTAGTGATGATATCGTGTGTCAGTAACGGGGGATTAGATGATGTAGTGATGATATCGTGTGGCGGTAACGGGGAGGTTACCTGTTCCAGGTGCATGAACGTTCTGCTCATTAATGCTCTTCTCCACCGATGCTTCTGACACGTGTTTGACTTCAGTTCACAGATTTTACAGTTCAGGTTTTAATTGCATAAAAGAAGATAGAAGAAACTACGATCCCACTCTGTGTAACTGTGTTCACAGGCCGATAATGGGGCTGATCGTAGTGGTGAACGGTAAAATAAGGAAAAGGGATGAGTATCTCGTTTTACAAATGTAAACGATTAAATAAGTAAATAAACAGGCAAAGAATACGATGAGCTTTTATGCCCCGTCTCAGTGTTTTCATTCAACTGTCCAGTATCCAGTACAAACAACTACAACTACAGGGCATTTTTATTCATAGAGACCCTCTGTAATGATGCTAACTGGTATGTCCCTGAACACAACGTTGCTCACCTTCTTCACTGTCATTTATTTCTGGCACACTGATGCATCTTTAGGCGCTTTCTGACTGCAGGAACCTTCTGGAGTTCCTGGAACCTTTTCAGGCCGTTTTTGGTGCATTCGGACACATAGGAACCAGGAACCTCGGCCCTCAGTTCCTGGAACCTTTTTAGCTCCTATTCCGAGGCAGGGTCTTTTCAGGTTTGCATAGGAACTGAAATGCATAGATGTTTGGTGATTGGTAGAACTGGTAAGCCCCGCCCCTTGCATGATCGCCTCTTCTTCCACCCCTGCTATATTTAAAAAGTCCCACAGCTGTTACAACTGTTTACAGAGATCGTAATAACAACAAGAACTATCCCAACAGGAGCGTACCAATTCATGATTAAATCCATCAGAATGGAACACGTCCCGAATCCAGAACTATTCTGAAATGTCCAAAAGTGATTATTTTATTCTAATTTAATGACCAAATACAGCTGCAAAGTGTGGCAGTAGAATCTGCCGCCCGGACACGTTAGTGGACGGACCGTCCACTAACGTGTCCGGGCGTACTTCAACGAAACGTAAAGAAGACGTTAGCAGGGCAGCTTTTCAAGGGGGGGGGGGGGCTGTTCGGTTACATGATCCAAATGAGCGTGATGGTGGAAAGCTGGTAAGCAGCTTTATAACAGCTTTGAATAAAAGAGATGAGAAACCTCCGTTTGTATCAGATGATCTGGGGCAAAATGGTGCGTTAGATTTAAACTGGGAAGTTGGATTTTCCGAGTTCCCCGTTGGAAATAAAAACCCGGGTTGGAGTTGGTGTGTGATTACACATGAATGCATGTTCACATACATGTGTTCAGTCTGTGGATCAATACCGACACGAACACAGCTGTTCAATGATCCATGACGGAGGATGTCTGCGCGATGAGCCCTGCAGGCTTCTGAAGTCACTTCAGAGGAAATCGACATCCCAGTTTGTACAGATTATGTGACCACAGGCAGGGATGGGGGGGTCAGCTGCACTCTGGCTGACCCTGACCTAAAGAGTGGCAAAAAGAGGTGGTGTACAGGACACAAATAAATCAATTCTCAAATTCAGATGGCATCAGCTTGCCGACCGGAGAGCGTACACTCCACGAAGGAATCAATCAACAACCCAGTCAATGATCTCAACACCTCCTGATCGCTTCATCCACACATCAATCAATCAATCAATCAATCAATCAATCAATCTGTATGTTAGAAACAATGAGCTTCACATTCCTGACTGAACATGTTAGAACAGAATTCACCTGTTGGAGCAGCTCTGATCGCACTTTGTTCACCTCTGAGGAAACACCTGGAGAAACTCGTGTGAACAGGATTCATCTGCAGTAGCAGATGTTCAAGCTGACTGACACCTTCCAGTTAATGAAACGACCAAATTCACAATAATTATTCACATAACAAGAAACTAAACAAACTAATAATAAATAAAAATTTACAAAATTATAATTTACTGAAATAAAATATTGCTTTTAAATTGTGGTTGGAAATAATAATTCAAACAAACAAACAAACAAACAAACAAACAAACAAACAAAGCTCTTCCAGACACATTAGAGCATCTTTCCCATGAACATGGACCAACATACCTGTCAGCAGGTGCAGACGTCTGATTGGACGTTACAGAAACACCTGATTGCAGTGATTGGCTCAAAGTGTTGCTCAATTAAGTTCAGGAGCCCCATCTTGCTTGTTTACTTTTTTTAAAATTTTTGTGTATTTGATTTTAATACTTCTTTCAAACCAAAAGTCAAAATCAATAAAGAATTTTTATTTATTATTACTTCTGTCAATTTCATCTTATTTCACTGACAGCGGATTTTTTCCTTCTTTAATTAAGATGTTTCAATAATCTTTAGTGCAACTGTATATACTGTATATATATATATATATATATATATATATATATACACTCAGAAACAGAGACAGGAACATTTCTGTACATGTACGTACATTTTTTACAAATGTTCTCTCAAAAGTACAATATTGGTCTTTATGAGGCCAGAAGTACCTATATACTATGAAAAAGGGTCCAAAGTAATATAAAGTACACATTTGTACCATTCCAACCCTAAGGGTACCTGCAGCATTGAAAAATGTGTGTAGCCTGTACAATAACTACTAAACAGTAGTATAATTATAATTTTACTACAACTACTTATGATTTTCATAATAATAATTATATGTATAATTATACAGCTGTGTGAAAAAGTTTATTTAAGTGAAACTTAAATAATAATAAAGGTATTTAAGTGATTTCTGATGGAGAACAGGTGTGGCAGTAATCAGGCCTGGATGTGGATAGAGAAATGCACCACAGTTCATTCATGTTTTAACAAGGGGGAAGGGGGGGGGGGGGGGGGGGGGTCACTTTTTCACACAGGGCCATGGAGGTTTGGATCCCCCCTCACTAATAAAAATCTTTATTCAAAAACTGCATTTTGTGTTTACTTGTGTTATCTTTGACTCACATTTAAATTTGTTTGATGATCTGAAACATTTAAAGGTGCCATGACATCAAATTTAACTTTTCTGGGGTTTTGGGTGTATAATATGATCTGTTGTGCTCTGATGAGGCCATGTGAATGTCAGAGTGAGAATCAAAGTTCCTGTTTATGGTCTGTCAGCTTTGTCTCTCTGCTCAGAAACAGTTGAATCAGACAGCAGCTTATCATTCTACGTAGTTCCATCATTCTACGTAGTTCTATCATTCTACGTAGTTCCATCATTCTACGTAGTTCTATCATTCTACGTAGTTCCATCATTCTACGTAGTTCTATCATTCTACGTAGTTCCATCATTCTACGTAGTTCTATCATTCTACGTAGTTCCATCATTCTACGTAGTTCTATCATTCTACGTAGTTCCATCATTCTACGTAGTTCCATCATTCTACGTAGTTCCATCATTCTACGTAGTTCTATCATTCTACGTAGTTCCATCATTCTACGTAGTTCCATCATTCTACGTAGTTCCATCATTCTACGTAGTTCCATCATTCTACGTAGTTCCATCATTCTACGTAGTTCCATCATTCTACGTAGTTCCATCATTCTACGTAGTTCCATCATTCTACGTAGTTCTATCATTCTACGTAGTTCTATCATTCTACGTAGTTCCATCATTCTACGTAGTTCTATCATTCTACGTAGTTCCATCATTCTACGTAGTTCCATCATTCTACGTAGTTCTATCATTCTACGTAGTTCCATCATTCTACGTAGTTCCATCATTCTACGTAGTTCTATCATTCTACGTAGTTCTATCATTCTACGTAGTTCCATCATTCTACGTAGTTCCATCATTCTACGTAGTTCTATCATTCTACGTAGTTCCATCATTCTACGTAGTTCTATCATTCTACGTAGTTCTATCATTCTACGTAGTTCTATCATTCTACGTAGTTCCATCATTCTACGTAGTTCTATCATTCTACGTAGTTCCATCATTCTACGTAGTTCCATCATTCTACGTAGTTCCATCATTCTACGTAGTTCTATCATTCTACGTAGTTCCATCATTCTACGTAGTTCCATCATTCTACGTAGTTCCATCATTCTACGTAGTTCCATCATTCTACGTAATTTAATTGCTCCAATAAGAGCACACTATCAAGTAAACAGCGCCCCCCCCCCCCCCCCCCCCCCCCTCTCTCTCTCTCTCTCCTAACGGCCTATGCACCGTCCGCTCCCCCCCCCCCCTCTCTCTCTCCTAACGGTTTATGCACCGTCCGCTCCCCCCTCCCCTCCCTGTCTGATTCAGCTGCATGTATGGAGCTAGTAGTAACTTCTGAGCAGTCAGATCTGGGTTTTCAAACAAATGGATTTAAAAGCAAACTTGTGCAGCAACACTGAGGGAGGGGGCCACAACCTTGTCATTACCTGTAAGTTTATTTATTTTCTAAATGCTGTTTTGTCTGATAAACGTAGCTCACACTGTCTGAAGTGCCCATGTTGCTAGCAGTTAGCCTTTAGCAAACTCCGACCGCAGCTTGACCTAGATTCTCCAAATAAGGTCATAGCAAAATAAGGTGTAGCCAATCAAAATGAAGCCAACGTGGTCTCCGGGTAAAGCTCCATATCATCACCGGACCCAACTGTATTACTGAGGAAGTGAGGTCTGGCGTTTCAAAACAATACTCCGCTGTAAAAAATGCCGTTTTTTTCTTTGGAGTATTTACATATAAAGTAATGCCAACAACATAAACTAGTTTTTGACGGCTATGTCATCACTCCTTTAAGTGTGAAAAACATGTAAAGAAATAAGAAATCAGGAAGGAGGCAACACTTTTCCACACAGCTGTATATATATATATATATATATATATATATATATATATATATATATATATATATATATATATATATATATATATATATATATATATATATATATACATATATGCATGTATTCATATGTATGTGTACATGTTCTCTCCAGTACCGAGCAAAGGGTCTGAATACTTATGACCATGTGATATTTTAGTTTTTCTTTTTTGATAAATCTCCTCAAAATTATTCAAACCCTCAAATTAAAGAAGGAAAAAAATCAGCTGTCAGTGAAATAAGTTTAAATTGACAAAAGTAATAATAAATAAAAATTCTATGAAAATCATGACGTTGATTCTGAATTGTGGTTCAACAGAAATATTCACAAAAAACACACAACAAATAAAACAAGTAAACAAGCGTGATGGGGCTCTGAAGCTTTGAGCCAATCACTGCAATCAGGTGTTTCTGTAACGTCCAATCAGACGTCTGCACCTGCTGACAGGTATGTTGGTCCATGTTCATGGGAAAGATGCTCTGATGTGTCTGAGACAGTTTTGTTTGTTTTATTAAATGATTATTTCCAACCACAATTCAAAAGCAATATTTTATTTCAGTAAATTATAATTTTATAATGTTTTATCTATTATTAGTTTCTCATTATTTGTTACTGTTGAGAATTTAGCATTTTCTTTCATTGGAGTGTATGAATAATGAATGACATTAATATCTGATAAAACAAGAAGACAAAAGAGCCGCACAGTCGCAGATTTGTAGGGAAAGAAGCGCCGTGTTTCCATGTTTACCGGCTTTGTGGACGCTTTAAATGCAGGAAGCTTTCCGGGAAAATGCAGTTTTATCACGAGACCACCTGGTTCCCATCACTCAGTCCCTGAAACATGAGTTAGGAAATGTCTGATGCGTCGTTATTTACAGAGATAAAAGCATATCATCTCCTCCTTCTTGCTTCAATTGAATTATTTACATCCTTCTCTCCCACATTTATTGCACTTATTAGTAAGAGAACACCAGCTTAAAAACATCATTATTTTGAGGAAATGTGTCTGTGTGCGTCGTCAGTCTTTGTACCATCTAACTTCCTGCATTCTAGCTGCATTTCTACATATGTGAGCACTTTCTGACGTCCACGTCTGTAAATAATGCATAAGTCCTGCACGTCTCACGGGACGTCCACATTCCTGCCTGTTTGCTTCTTTCCTCTGCGGCTTTAGAGGAGCTGATGGCAAACAACCTCATCATTTCCACGCTTTCTCCTCCTCTTAGTGGTTAGTTAGTGTGACTAATCAGCTGGTTGGAGGGCAGCTTGTGTTGTTATTCAAATACACACTGACACACACAGTCCTGTATGTTTACAGTGTTGTTTTTTCCACAGAAATGTGTCAGGAACTCACGAGCGTTGCTGTATGGAAGAATGTCAGCAACGCGGAAGAAAAAATAAAAACCAAAAACTTAATTCTGACTTCTGTCCAAAACCTAAAAATAGCCAATGTTTCCTGGGAAAAACTGGAATTCGGACTTTTCGGAGTTTTAGACTTTGGTTTCCATTTCTGAAAAAGTCAGAAGGTGAAAAGTCTGACCCCCCCCCCCCCCCATAATTCTGAATTTATTCCTGTAATTCTGACTTCTTTACCCAAAATGCCCTATTTTTTCCTGGGATTTTCCCCATTTCTGAACATTATCATTATTATTATTATGAATTTTTCTGTAAAAAGTCCCAGTTCTGATTTGGACCTCAGAATTTTCAGGGGCGACTGGTGGGGGCGCGATCGGTCTGCAGCTGCCTTTGGAACGTCCCAGCGTGGTCGGCACCTGGGGGGGCGTACGGCTCCTGGCTGTCGGGGGTTTGTGCTGTTCGCCAGCCGTGAAGTTGGCGTGCAGCACCGCACATTTCCACGCTCATTTCACTCTAACAGCTCAGATTTACCGAAAATGAGCGCATGCTACGCTTTTGTGTGGATTAACCCTTTATACACGAGGCCTGTGGTGCATGTAAAATATCGGCTAAGGTACTATATCATAGCCACATAAACATTAAAGTCCTACGCCCAGGCTCTCATTATTATGGGATGGATACAGTCCTCAGAATCATTCATACCCCCCAATCAAAGAAAAGGCTACACTGACAATAGTAATTATAAAAAACAGAAACTAATAATAAATAAAACTTTACAAAATTTGACTTATATTACTTTTGAATTTTGGTTTGAAATAATAATAATAATAAACAAAACTGTCTCAGACACATTACAGCATCTTTCCCATGAACATGGACCAACATACCTGTCAGCAGGTGCAGACGTCTGATTGGACGTTACAGAAACACCTGATTGCAGTGATTGAATCAAAGTGTTGCTTAATAAGATTTTAGCTTTGGAGCCCCATCATGCTTGTTTACTTGTTTATTTTTTGTTTGTTTATCTTTAATATTTCTGCTGAACCACAATTAAAAATCAACGTCATGATTTTCATAGAATTTTTATTTATTATTACTTTTGTCAATTTAAACTTATTTCACTGGCAGATGATATTTTTCCTTCTTTAATTGGAGGGTTTGAATAATTTTGAGGACTGTAAGTCATAATTATGAGACGCAGTTTTTTAATCAGAATGGCGGTGATGGGCTTCCATAGATAAAGTAAATTTAGAATATTTTTTGTCAGAGATTTTCCTCCCAAACATAATCTGCAGTCACACTTTTCACACGTTTGCTATTTTCCCCAATCAATCAATCAATCAACTCGACTCTCCTAAATGAGGAAAGCTAATTTGAGCGGACTAGCCCTTTAAAGAAGTCCGCTGTACCAGGAACAGTCCATTTCTGTAAAAAAGGGGGGAATCTTCCCGCGCTTGCGCAGATTCAGGGCAAAATACGGAGAAAATAGTCCGCAAAAGACCAGAAAAGTCTCTGTTTCACGTTCACCGTGAAAACAAACATGACGTCAGTCTGAAAATGAGGATAAGAGCCGTTACGGGGGTGCTGAAAACCTCGGCCCCCCCTCCGGGGCCTGTCTATTTATAGCATCAGCTGTTGCAATCTGCAGATGAGCTCGTGAACGTGTTGTTCGGCAGATGTGGGCAGTTCACTCCCATCTGCGGCTGAAGGGCGGCGGGGATGAGGAGGAGGAAGATGTCGGCGTGAGGACGTCTCTCTGCCCCAGACAAGCGCGCGTTGGTGGGTGAGTAGCGTCGCTGCTGAGCTGGAGGTCGCGGTAAGCGTCCCCCCCCCCCCCCCCCCCCCCCCCCCCAGGACCGACAACTTACCGAAGCCGAGCTAACCGAGGAATGACTACGCGCTAAACACGGGAGGTTGGTTTAATGTGAACGACTGGGTGTCCCTGCGGGGGGGGGATATCTGCTGGCAGCCTGGGGGGAACCGGGTCCGTTATTCAGGGGCGGGTACTGTCGGGTCTCCGGTCCACGGACGGGCCTCGGCTCCGCTCCGGGTGTCAGCAACGCTCGCGCGGGACGTCAGAAAGCGGCGCTGCTCTTTTTCTGTGGCGTTTGTGGTGAGTTTGATGACGTCACTCCAGCTGCGGGGGGGGGGGCAGGACCGCTGCCGGACCGCTGCCGGACAGATTCTTCATGGATCAAATCATCCATGAGATCATTCAGAAGCAGCAGAGAAGAAGACGTCTCACACCGACACGCGCGTTAAAGGGACAGTACACCCACAACGGTGGTGCTTCATCTTCTCCTCATCCTCATGCTGAGCAAGACTCTGGAGCACTTTTTTAATATCTCAGATGCAGCCGGAGATCCTGGGGGGGCATTACCCCCAACTTTCATATAATGGAGTTCCCCGGGGTCCGAGCCAAAAAGGTCCTTAAAGTCCACAAAAACGTGTCAGTATTCCTCCATACTGCTCGTCCGATGGCTACAAGTGTCCTGAGTGGGTAGCGTCCAGATTTACTGGAAACCATCATTTAGTAGATTTTTAGAGCCTGAAGGCTTTTACACACCTGCTCCGAATATGTCGTTCGGAAGATTCGCACAGCAACAGATTTAATCAAATAAATGTCAAATCAACGGGAGCGTTCACGTCAGTGACAAACGATTTTGTGACGTTCATTTTTGAATGAAATGAAATGAAAAATATTTTATTCGTACCAGAAGGGAAATTCAGGATCGTAAAAGCTCACTTTTTTTTTTTCAGAACTGAGGTCGATGCTCTTATGTGCCTCCGACAGAAACACAATCCACCAATCAGAGAAGCTGTGACGTCACCGAGCTGGTCGCTGCTGCATCATCACGGTTCAGGGGTTTCATCTTTGTGCCCCAGCACTCGTTTGGCAAACGGGGGGGGGGGGTTACTGCTGAGGTAACCGCGTTTCCCTCCATCTGCAGCCGTTCCAGGTTTTTATCTACAGGTGTTACATTTAAATCCTCATCTGGCGTCTCCACGGTGACATCAGCTGTTTCCCTCCATCCCTGCACGTGCTCACCTTCCTCTGGAATAACCGATGCCAGTTTGTTTTTGCATCTTCGTGATTTCGCGTCGGAGCAGGTGTGTTTAGACAAATGCGTCGATGTTTCTCCTCCGAATTATTCGCGATTTCGTGCCGTTTATTCGCATCGGTCCCGGTTTTAAAAGGCCTCAAACATTAGAACATGACGTACGTTCAATAACGGTTCACGACACTACGCCGCGGCGTTCAGAGCCTACTCTGCCGATAATACAAGCGTAGAAGAAGAAATTTGCTGTTTACATCGTGCTAAGAGCGACAGAGCTGCAGACAAACACGAGAGGGGCTGATGTTGATTTAAAACGAGGAAAGACAGAAAATCTCGTCTGGTTTGGTCTGCCGCGGCTTCTGCAGTGTCGTGAACTCGCGTTTGAGATATTAAAAAGTGCTCCAGAGTCTTGCTCAGCATGAGGATGAGGAGAAGATGAAGGAGCATCATTCTGTGGGTGTACTATCCCTTTAACAGCAAAGCATTTCATCACATCATCTGACTGCGGGGAATTAACCTTCTTATTCTTCTATCAGAGGTTCACAGAAGTGTCAAACCCTGCTGCTGCTGATGATGATGATGATGGTGATGATGATGATGATGATGAGGCTGATGATGATGATGGTGATGATGATGATGATGATGATGATGATGAGGCTGATGATGATGATGATGATGATGGTGATGATGATGATGATGATGATGATGATGAGGCTGATGATGATGATGATGATGATGGTGATGATGGTGATGGTGATGATGAGGCTGATGATGATGATGATGGTGATGATGATGATGATGATGATGATGATGAGGCTGATGATGATGATGATGATGATGGTGATGATGATGATGATGATGATGATGATGAGGCTGATGATAGGGCTGGACAATTAATCGAATTTTAATCGTGATTTCAATTTTGCCTTTTCACGATCATAAAAACACTGTAATCGAAGAAAAACAATTAATCCTAAAGTGAACAGACTGGTGGAGTTATAGGAAGCAAACTACAGGGAGTATAGAACAGGAATGCATGTAGACTGATTATTCAGTTTTATTGCAATTTTTATCTTAAATAATATTCTTATTTTACTCCTTTACTTGTTTCTAATTTATTTCCAGTTTTATTTTTTTTAAAGTTATATTTGAAGTTGAGTTTTGGTGGTTCAATAAACACTTTTTATAAAATGAATGAATAATTGTGTGTATTAATCGTGATTTCAATATCAGTCAAAATAATCGTGATCATAATTTTTTCCATAATCGTCCAGCCCTAGCTGATGATGATGATGATGATGATGGTGATGATGAGGCTGATGATGATGATGATGATGATGAGGATGGTGATGATGATGATGATGATGATGATGATGAGGCTGATGATGATGATGATGATGAGGATGGTGATGATGATGATGATGATGGTGATGATGAGGCTGATGATGATGATGATGATGATGATGATGATGAGGCTGATGATGATGATGATGATGAGGCTTTGCATGTTGATAACCACCAAGCATCATAGTCTCACCTGTAAAGGTGGTATGCGTGATGTTTTACATTGTAAAAAGGCTTTTTCCCCCAAAGGTTGCAGCTTTTTTAGTAACTCCATGAGTGCGAGTATACAGAAGAGGATTAGGACCACTGAAGAAGAAAACTCTGAGAAAAAACGTCAAAATTCGGACTTTTTTCCAGAAAATTAAACAAAAAAAAATCAGGAGATTATTTTTTCTATATCTGAGAAAAAAGTCAGAATTTTGACTTTTTCAGAAATTGAACAAACAAACAAAAAAACTCCTGCAATTCTTTTAAAGTGTTCTTAAAGTAAATAAATAAATAAAATAAAATAAAATGGGATATTTTTCTTTTTTCAATTTCTGAGAAAAAAAAAGTCAGAATTTTTACTTTAATCTCAGAATTCAGACTTTTTCAGATTTTGGGGGAAAAAAACTCCTGAATTTCTTTAATGTTCAGGGGAAAAAGATATCAGAATGCTGACTTTATCAGATACTGGAAAAACAAACAAACAAACAAAAAAAACCCTCCTGAAATGCTTTTATAATGTTCTGGGGGAAAAGTCAGAATTCAGACTTTTCTCAATTTCTCAGAATTGTATTTTATTTTTTCAGTGGCCCTAATCCTCTTCTGTACTCACACCTTCAGTCCTCACAATTATTCTTTCTTCCATTAAAAATAAGGCTAAATTCACAATAGTAATTCAAATGAGAAGAAACTAATAAATAAAATTTTACAAAAATATAATTTAGTGAAACAGTATATTTCTTTAAAATTTTGTTTGAAAATGATTATTTAGAAAATAACCAAACCAAACTATCCCAGACCAACTAGAGCACCTTTCTAATGACCAGTTAGGATCCAAATGCGTTGGAGCCCCATCATGCTTGTTTATTTGTTTTATTTTGTGTTTGTGTTTAATATTTCTTTTCAACCACAATTCAAAATCAATGTTGTGAATTTCAAAGAATTTTTATTTATTTTTACTTCAGTGAATTTCACCTTATTTCACTGACAGCTGATTTTTTCCGGCCTTAACGGAGGGTTTGAATAATTATGAGGACGGCTGTATCTGAGAGTTGGGTGCTTTCTCTTCATTCCAGCGCACATTTGGTGCTTTCCAGCATCAACACTGCAGCATGCGCATGTGCATCAGTCACATCACACGCTGTTCACAGTGAAGCGAGGGAAGATGAACTAACACATATTACTCTTCAACTCTGTGCAGTTCTCCTTTTTTTTCTTTTTGGCTACATGACTAATCTATGAGAACTGTCTGTACAACACAGCCGATCGCTTTTACTCGTCGTGCATTAGCTGCCAAAACTTTAAAACCTTTAACTTTATTTTATTATTCCAAAGCTCTACAAGTGCAAACGCCAAAAGTTTGCTTCAGCTTGATTTAGTGCAGTTCGAATAGGGAGTTTAAACCAGGGGCGTCCCCGACGATAAGTTTTCATCGTCTAACCTGATTCGTCAGATCATGCCATTCAGCAATGAATCATGTTTTGTGTTTTTCCTCTGATTGACTCATAATCTCCAGAGAAAAAGCTATAACATCTCATTAGATACATTACAATTTTCTTTTGGCATGAGATAACAGGACGTCTCCACCATCTTTTATTTTAATGCATCGCTGATGAGGCTGTAAAACGTGTCTGCTTTTGAAAATATTTAAATTTTTAACAAAAAAAAATTACAAGGTATGTTGGTGTCAAACAATTTATTAACTTGACTTTTATCTTTCAGTTAAAACTGCAGGCATAAACCTAATATTATTTGTGTTTTTGCTTAACAATTTAAAGTCGGGAAACAGAATTAAAATGTTGGACGCTGCGCCGCACACGGCGCAAATGTCAAACGTATAAAGAGGAATTCCAACAGCACAACCTTTACCGAATAAATATATAGCAGAAATAAACACGTTTACAACAGAAATAAACACGTTTACTGCAGAAATGAACAGTGTTGACAGCAGAAATGAACACGTTTAATGCAGAAATAAACACGTTTAATGCAGAAATAAACACGTTTAATGCAGAAATAAACACGTTTAATGCAGAAATAAACACGTTTAATGCAGAAATAAACACGTTTAATGCAGAAATAAACACGTTTAATGCAGAAATAAACACGTTTAATGCAGAAATGAACATGTTGACAGCAGAAATAAACACGTTTAATGCAGAAATAAACACGTTTAATGCAGAAATAAACACGTTTAATGCAGAAATAAACACGTTTAATGCAGAAATAAACACGTTTAATGCAGAAATGAACATGTTTACAGCAGAAATAAACACGTTTAATGCAGAAATAAACACGTTTAATGCAGAAATAAACACGTTTAATGCAGAAATAAACACGTTTAATGCAGAAATAAACACGTTTAATGCAGAAATAAACACGTTTAATGCAGAAATAAACACGTTTAATGCAGAAATGAACATGTTGACAGCAGAAATTTTAAAATAAACACGTTTAATGCAGAAATAAACACGTTTAATGCAGAAATAAACACGTTTAATGCAGAAATAAACACGTTTAATGCAGAAATAAACACGTTTAATGCAGAAATAAACACGTTTAATGCAGAAATAAACACGTTTAATGCAGAAATAAACACGTTTAATGCAGAAATGAACACGTTTGACAGCAGAAATGAACACGTTTAAAGCAGAAATAAACACGTTTAATGCAGAAATAAACACGTTTAATGCAGAAATAAACACGTTTAATGCAGAAATAAACACGTTTAATGCAGAAATAAACACGTTTAATGCAGAAATAAACACGTTTAATGCAGAAATAAACACGTTTAATGCAGAATAAATGGTGGAAGAGAAATAAAAAAGGTTAAAGGAAAAATAAAAAAGTTTAAAGCAGAAATTAACACGTTTAATGCAGAAATAAACACGTTTAATGCAGAAATAAACACGTTTAATGCAGAAATAGGAAGAAAACAAAACAAAAAACTTAAAAACTTAAATAAACACGTTGACAGAGAAATTAACACTTTAATGCAGAAATTACACGTTTACAGCAGAAATGAGCACGTTTACAGAGAAATAACACGTTTACACTTTTGCAGAAATGAACATGTTGACAGCAGAAATTAAACACGTTTAATGCAGAAATAAACACGTTTAATGCAGAAATAAACACGTTTAATGCAGAAATAAACACGTTTAATGCAGAAATAAACACGTTTAATGCAGAAATAAATTTTCACCTTTACAACAGAAATAAACACCTTTACAGCAAAAATAAACAAATTTACAGCAGAAATAAACACGTTGACAGCAGAAATTAACACGTTTAATGCAGAAATAAACACGTTTAATGCAGAAATAAACACGTTTACAGCAGTTTTTAATGCAGAAATAAACACGTTTACAGCAGAAATGAGCACGTTTACAGCAGTTTTTTTTTTTTTTTTTTTTTCTTTCTTAAATGATATATTATTTTTATTTATTTTAAAATTTATACAAATAAAAACAATTTATATAAATAATAAATTATTTATACAAATAAAACACATTTACATAGATAAAACAATTTACATAGAATTCAACACTTTACATCAGAAATCAACACATTTACATCAGAAATCAACACTTTACATCAAAATCAGCACTTTACATCAAAATCACACTTTACAGCAAAATCACACTTTACAGCAAAATCAGCATTTTTACACAAAATAAACACTTTTACACAAAATCAGCACTTTACACAAAATCAAAACATTTTAAATAAATAAAAACTTTTTTTATAAATAAAAAAATTTTTTTCCAGCTTTTTTTTTTTCCTCCTTCTCTACACTATCGGTGGTTTATTCTCTAATTCTGAATAATTTCATTATTTCATCCAGTTCTTTCATCAGAATACTGTTACTCTCTGTTTGTGTCTTTCTCTATTCAGTTGAAGCAGGTTATTCAGAGGTACCCTGTAACTCACTGTGCTATCAGTGTGTGGTGGTGGTGGGGTGGGGGGGGTTGGGGGGGGTCAGCCATGATGTACTGAAACCTGGTTGGCATTCCTAAAAGAAACAAATTTATCTGAGAGAAGACAAAGGTCAGAGGAGGACATGGCCTCGTGGAAGTGGCAGTTCAGTGCTGAATGTGCGGCGCATTCATCAGCACTGCTCCCTCATAGTGGGGGGGTTCGGTGGGTGTGACCCTGGTGGTGGGCTGCAGCCTGAATGTGTGGAAGGTGCAGAGACGTGCATGACAGGCGGATTGGTCTTTCCAGACTGCCATCGTGGATTTGTTCCATCAGGAAGCGATTACTTAACGAGTGGATGGAGGGATGGATGCGTGAGGATGGCAACCGGACTGAAAAATAAATAAAAACAACAAAAAGAGGAGACATCCGAGGCCTTAAAGGAGGCTTTGCGTGGCCGTTGGTAATCTGCAATCACGTGATCAGCCGCATGTCGCCTGCACCTTCTTTTCTTGTTGTCATAAATGAAGCTTGTAATCGTAGGAGGAAATATGAGACGTAGGGCTGTGCGATATACTGATGTGATATCGCAATATATATTTACATGAGAAAGACATGATATTTACATGAGAAAGATATATTTACACATATCGTTATATCACGATTTGAGTTGTGCAAATTTTGTGGCTTTTATTTTTTTCGTAATGACCGGACTGCACCTCGACTGACTACACCTGATTATTTAATAAGGGTGGGAAAAAAGCTTGATACACTGAAATGTCGCAATATTTTCATATGCCGATACCATATCTATATGTAAAAACACAGCATTGATCTATTTTACTAATGAAATCTTGCGAGATGTCATTGTTTTGTCACAAAATCTCATGAGATGTCACGAAATACCGCGAGTTTGTAACAGAACGATGAAATCTCGTGGAATTTCATGAAATCTCATGAGATTTTGTGACAAAACGATGATACATCTCGTGATTTCATCAGTAAAATAGATCGATCCAGCGTTTTTAAATATAGATATGGTATCAGCATATGAAAATGTTGCAATATTTCAGTATATCAATATTTTTTCCCACCCGTTATTTAAACTGTTTGGAAGACAATTCTCCCGAAGACTTTTAAAAAGAAATCACAAAAAAACAACCAACTATCTTGAATAACTTTGATTTAACAACATTTCTAACCAGAGTTTCATCAGATCCGTCGCTGCAGTGCAGCGATACCTTCATGCTAAACATGTTTCAATGCTAAGAAACAGCTGTTTGATATGAAATGAAATTTTCAGACAAATGAGGGTAAAAATACCGGGATATATCGTCATCTAAAATAAGTATATCGTGATATATTTGGTCCGTATCGCCCGGCCCTAATGAGACGTGCACCTGACTTCACAACTGTCTGTATTCCTGCTTCACACATTTATACGATGTAGGACTGACTGTTGCTCAAACTGGACTTCACCATTTACACCGATGGGATTTTTGTTTTTTTAGGGCCGTCACAAACGATTATTTTGATAATCGATTGATCACCGATTATCTTGTCAGTTCGTCCACTAATTAATCGACTTGTCATGCAAAAACTGCAGCATATTTACAGAACCAGTCAAAAGTTTGGACACTTTCTCAGAGACGGGAAAACGTGTCCAAACTTTCGACTGGTCGTGTGTTTATTTATGTCTATAAACTATTGAAGAGCAGCTGAGCAGACAGACGGACGGACAGACGGACGGCGGCAGCGGAAGTTAGCGGCAATTTTGAGAGGAAAAACAAAGCCAACGATTAGTTGATTATGAAATTAGTCGCCGACTGTCGTGATAGCCGATGATTATCGTTGCAGCCCGAATTTAGACGTTTTTCTTTGTTTTTCTAAACTATCTGTCCCTATGAAATTAACAGAATTTGCAAAATATCAGGTTGATACCAGGCAGATACTGATATTCACTTTTAGATTGAAATAATCCTGAAGGGAAAGTGTTTTCCATCTGATTTCATCAAAGCTGGTATCGGGCATCTCTCATGTAACTCTTTCTCTTTTCTTTTCTTTTGTTGATGGCATCTTTGATGTTGGAAATAAAAATCTCGAACGTCTGACTGGGAGAAACTTTTGGGTTTCTTCGTCTGGTTTGAAGCATTGATCCAAGTTCTGGTCGGATGTTTGTGGTTTGATCTGTCAGTTTTAAAGTGAACAAAGTTGAAGTTGTGTGAGATAAGATGAGGAAGCGTGAGCTCATTCAGCGGCACCATGTACAGTCCTCAATTATTCACAGCCTCCAAGTAAAGAAAAGGGGAAATGCACGATAGTAATTCAAATAACAGCAAAATAAAAAAAACTAGTAAAAGATAAAAATTTACAAAATTATCATTTAATGAAATAAAATGTTGCTTTTGAATTGTGCTTGTACATAATAATTAAACAAACAAACAAAACTGTCTCAGACACATCAGAGCATCTTTTCCATGAACATGGACCAACATACCTGTCAGCAGGTGCAGACGTCTGATTGGACGTTACAGAAACACCTGATTGCAGTGATTGGCTCAAAGTGTTGCTCAACATTTTAGCTTCAGAGCTCCATCATGCTTGTTTACTTGTGTTTCTTTAAAATATTTATTTCAAACCACAATTCAAAATCAATGTCATGATTTTCATAGAATTTTTATTTATGATTATTTTTGTCAGTTTCATCTTATTTCACTGGCAGCTGATTTTTCCTTCTTTAATTTGAATTACGAATAATTTTGAGGACGACTGAACCCTCTTAGATGAATAATTGTTTGTCTAACATCTTTAAAAAGTTATGTTTATATACATCAGTGTAAATAAAGAGAAATTATGCATCAGAGTTTTGATTTAAATCCAAAAGCAAAATGTTTGAATCTTGATCTCCCTACATGATGGTGGGTGTTCATAGCTGCTTTCCAGGCTGGGGTGTGTCCTTCCGTCCTCTCTGTGAGTTATGGTGCTGGTTTCTTCCCACATGAACAGGGAAATCCCTTCCTCCGTTCCCAAGCCAGTAACCTGCAACTTCTCAGCACCCAGAGAGGCTTTAGGAGGCTGGAGGACCGGCCCCACACCAGCTTTACACCTTTTATTCCCCCCCCTGCGTTTAAACGGGAATACGTGGTGGAGATGGACAGAGCGAGTGGGCTGTTTTACCCTCTATAAAGGGAACGTGCAATATTTCTCAGCTTGTCGTTGCAAAGGACGTTACAGTCCAGCGTAAATGCTGTGAGAACAGGTGATTTATCAGGAAAATCACATCAGTTTCACGGTTTTCAGGAGGAAATGTTATAATAGTTTTTATTTAGTTTTGACTTTTTGTTTTTCAGTTCAGTTAGTTTTAGTTAGTTTTTTAAGAAGGTTTGCTAGTTTTTATTTTTTTATTTTTTTTGAAAAATGCTTAGTTAGTTTAGTTTTTATTACTTTCAGTCTTAGTTTTAGTTTTTGGGGATTTTTTTTTTTTTTTGTAAATTATAGGTAATTGTCTGGTGTGACATTCAAAATCATCAGAAAGTCACTCAAAATAAATAAGTAAATAGAGAGATTTCATATCAACCCAAAAAGCTTATTTATTAAATAAATTTACAAAAACTAAAACTAAGGATGTTTTTGTGATAATTTCAGTCAGTTTTAGTTAGTTTTTTAAAGACACAATACAGTTTATCATGAAAAACGTAGATTTTTAGGCTCTAAAAATCTCCTAAATGACGTCGTTTCCAGTAAATTCTGGACGCTACCCACTCAGGACACTTGGATTACATTGGACGAGCAGTATGGAGGAATATTGACAAGTTTTTGTGGACTTTAAGGACCTTTTTGGCTCGGACCCCGGTGAACTCCATTATATGAAAGTTGGGGGGAAACGAGAAGCTTCCTGATCGCCGGCTGCATTTGAGATATTAAAAAAGTGCTGCAGAGTCTTTCTCACCATGAGGGGGGTGGAAGATAAAGTTACATCATTCTGTGGGTGGAATGTTCCTTTAAGTAGCAGCCCACTGCTGTCAGGTTCAACCTGAGATGGTTTAAATGCAGAGAAAGGATTTCCTAGTTGGCTCTCTGATTGGGATTAATAAAAAGTGTATCTTATTATTATAATAATAATTATAATAATAACAGTAATAATGATAGTAGGCCTAGCGATAGGCTATTTTTCTCACTATTTATTTAATTTTCAAATATTAATTTTCACATCGGAATCTTGGGTTTTTATTAATATTGGAATATTAATTTGGATTTAGAAAATCGGTTGACATCCCTGGTTTCCAGACGAGTGGGACAAAGGTCACCTCCTTTCTTCCTGTTTGTTTGGCACAAACCGACATTGTGGGCTGCAGCCATCCTCTCTGAGAGGGGGGTCGCTGGCTCGGCGAGTTCGTGGACCAACCGGGATCAGATCTGTCTGAAGTCAGTGTGCAACCTCTTTGTTCTGGCCTCCCCTTCTGGCTCTGCAGAGCTGGGGGTGTCGGTGAGAGGTGTTTCGGAGAACTGCACTAAATAAACGAAGAGGGAAATCCTGACACACCCTACAGGGCTGCGACCCATCTCGGCTGATCTCGGCCTCCCCATGTGTGAAAACCACTGCTGGTAGCAGGTCCTGGGATTCGCAGTGTTTCAGAGACCTCCACTCTGTTGGACCGCGATTTAAACGGCTGTAAAAGCTTCCCTCGTCAGGAATGTGGCTGCGATTCTGCGCCGGGCTCTCCGGCTGCAGGCCGACCGAACCGCTGCTCGGCTTTGGAAAGGAAGGAAGCATCTTCCTTCCCTCCATTGTGCTGAGCAGGAAAGGATGGACTTCAGCCAGCTGACAGCTGTTTCCTGGTGGATGGAGGAGGAATGGGTGTGTGGGGGAGGACTGGGGGGTGGGCTGTTGTGCCAGTGGTAAATGGATGCTTGGCTTTTTTCTGCTTTTAACTTCATTGTACAGGATTCATCGTAAGAAGATGGCTTTTATTTAAATTCCTTATTTGTAAAAATGTGTAGTACATAGTGTAGTGTAGTATAGTGCATAGTATAGTGTAGTATAGTACATGAAATGTAGTATAGTACATAGTATAGTGTAGTATAGTACATAAGTATAAGTGTAGTATAGTACATAGTATAGTGTAGTATAGTGTAGTATAGTACACAGTATAGTGTAGTATAGTGCATAGTATAGTGTAGTATAGTACATAGTATAGTGTAGTATAGTACATAGTATAGTGCATAGTATAGTGTAGTATAGTACATAGTATAGTGTAGTATAGTGCATAGTATAGTGTAGTATAGAGATAGTATAGTGTAGTATAGTACATAGTATAGTGTAGTATAGTACATAGTATAGTGTAGTATAGTACATAGTATAGTGTAGTATAGTACATAGTATAGTGTAGTATAGTACATAGTATAGTGTAGTATAGAACATAGTATAGTGTAGTATAGTGTATAGTATAGTGTAGTATAGTACATAGTATAGTGTAGTATAGTACATAGTATAGTGTAGTATAGTACATAGTATAGTGTAGTATAGTACATAGTATAGTGTAGTATAGAACATAGTATAGTGTAGTATAGTACATAGTATAGTGTAGTATAGTACATAGTATAGTGTAGTATAGTACATAGTATAGTGTAGTATAGAACATAGTATAGTGTAGTATAGTACATAGTATAGTGTAGTATAGTACATAGTATAGTGTAGTATAGAACATAGTATAGTGTAGTATAGTACATAGTATAGTGTAGTATAGTACATAGTATAGTGTAGTATAGTACATAGTATAGTGTAGTATAGTACGTAGTGTAGTATATTACATAGTATAGTGTAGTATAGTACATAGTGTAGTGTAGTATAGTACATAGTGTAGTGTAGTATAGTGCATAGTATAGTGTAGTGTAGTATAGTGCATAGTATAGTGTAGTATAGTACATAGTGTAGTATAGTATAGTACATAGTGTAGTGTAGTATAGTACATAGTATAGTGTAGTACATAGTATAGTGTAGTATAGTATAGTGTAGTGTAGTATAGTGCATAGTATAATGTAGTATAGTACATAGTGTAGTATAGTATAGTACATAGTGTAGTGTAGTATAGTACATAGTATAGTGATAGTACATAGTGTAGTGTAGTATAGTACATAGTATAGTGTAGTACATAGTATAGTGTAGTATAGTACATAGTATAGTGTAGTATAGTATAGTGCATAGTGTAGTATAGTATAGTGCATAGTGTAGTGTAGTATAGTGCATAGTGTAGTGTAGTATAGTACATAGTATAGTAGTGTAGTATAGTGCATAGTGTATAGTGTAGTATAGTGCATAGTATAGTGTAGTACATAGTATAGTGTAGTATAGTACATAGTATAGTGTAGTATAGTATAGTGCATAGTGTAGTATAGTATAGTGCATAGTGTAGTATAGTATAGTGTATAGTGTAGTATAGTATAGTGCATAGTGTAGTGTAGTATAGTGCATAGTATAGTGTAGTATAGTACATAGTATAGTGTAGTATAGTATAGTACATAGTGTAGTGTAGTGTAGTATAGTGCATAGTGTAGTGTAGTATAGTGCATAGTGTAGTGTAGTATAGTGCATAGTATAGTGTAGTGTAGTACATAGTGTAGTGTAGTATAGTGCATAGTGTAGTATAGTATAGTACATAGTGTAGTGTAGTATAGTATAGTGCATAGTGTAGTGTAGTATAGTATAGTGTAGTATAGTACATAGTATAGTGTAGTATAGTATAGTACATAGTGTAGTGTAGTGTAGTATAGTGCATAGTGTAGTGTAGTATAGTGCATAGTGTAGTGTAGTATAGTGCATAGTATAGTGTAGTGTAGTACATAGTGTAGTGTAGTATAGTGCATAGTGTAGTGTAGTATAGTGCATAGTGTAGTGTAGTATAGTGCATAGTGTAGTGTAGTATAGTGTATAGTGTAGTGTAGTACATAGTGTAGTGTAGTATAGTGCATAGTATAGTGTAGTGTAGTACATAGTGTAGTGTAGTATAGTGCATAGTGTAGTGTAGTATAGTGCATAGTGTAGTGTAGTATAGTGCATAGTGTAGTGTAGTATAGTGCATAGTGTAGTGTAGTGTAGTACATAGTGTAGTGTAGTATAGTGCATAGTGTAGTGTAGTATAGTGCATAGTATAGTATAGTACATAGTATAGTGTAGTATAGTGCATAGTATAGTGTAGTATAGTACATAGTATAGTGTAGTATAGTGCATGGTGTAGTGTAGTATAGTGCATAGTATAGTGTAGTATAGTACATAGTGTAGTGTAGTATAGTGCATAGTGTAGTGTAGTATAGTGCATAGTGTAGTGTAGTATAGTGCATAGTGTAGTGTAGTATAGTGCATAGTATAGTGTAGTGTAGTACATAGTGTAGTGTAGTATAGTGCATAGTGTAGTGTAGTATAGTGCATAGTATAGTATAGTACATAGTATAGTGTAGTATAGTGCATAGTATAGTGTAGTATAGTGTAGTATAGTACGTAGTATAGTGTAGTATAGTGCATAGTATAGTATAGTGCATAGTGTAGTGTAGTATAGTGCATAGTATAGTGTAGTATAGTGCATAGTGTAGTGTAGTATAGTGCGTAGTGTAGTATAGTATAGTGCATAGTGTAGTGTAGTATAGTGCATAGTATAGTATAGTGTGTAGTGTAGTATAGTGCATAGTGTAGTGTAGTATAGTGCATAGTGTAGTGTAGTATAGTACATAGTATAGTGTAGTATAGTACATAGTGTAGTGTAGTATAGTACATAGTATAGTGTAGTATAGTACATAGTGTAGTATAGTATAGTGCATAGCTATTAACTACAAACCGTATTCTGTATGTCTCAGCCAGAATGTTTCCAGACTCCATTTTCAGCTTGAATGGGAGCCATTGTTTTCATTTCAAATGGATGTTGTATGTGGAGCTCTGAGACCTGAGCAGCCGCTCCATGACACATTCACACAACTGAACCCTTTTAGGACAATCAACCCCCAGTTAGAACTGGGTGGGAACTGGGGATGGGGCGATATGGACTAAAAAATATATCACAATAATTTCTGGTTGTCATCACGGAAACGATAATTAACAATAAATGATATCATTTTAATTGTTTGTATTATAAATACATCATAACATTCTGTCTTGAGCCCTAAAATAATACTAGAAGCTACTAAACTACATCAATGAAGTTCAAGAAGTACGCCTGTACTGCAAAACTGTAGTGGCACCAACCAAACAAGTCTGAAATATGAGAACAAATTTTGCACAAAAAATCTTCATGGAAACTCACAACCGCAAGATACTTTTGGTAATATTGTGTATCGTCTCACCATGACTCACATCTGAGCGTCAGTAACATCATTCCTGATCCGTCGGGTTCAGGATGACGTTGGTCCACCTTTGCAGCTAGAACAGCTGGACAACTGCTCTAGAGTCCAGCGGCGGCTGCTTTCCACCACTGCATCCACGCTTTGCATCGCACTTGGTGATGGATGGATGGATGCAGCTGGTCGCCATGGAAACCCATTCCATGAAGCTCTCTGTCACTGTTCTTGATCTGATCTGAAGGCCACATGAAGGTTGGAGGTCTGTAGTGATTGACTCTGCAGAAAGTTGGCCACCTCTTCTCACTATGAGCTTCAGCATCAGTGACCCGCTCCATCAGTTTACGTGGACGAACACTTCATGGCTGAGTTACTGTCGTTCCCAAACACTTCCATGTTCTTATAATCCAGCTGCAGCTGACTGTGGAATATTCAGCAATAGGGCTGAAACAATTAATCAAATTATTTGAATAATTTGATTTAATATTTTAGTAATCGTTGCTTCGTTTAACTTTTTTAAAGTCCCGATTCACGCATTGCTCACGGTCTGTATAAACTATCTCTGGACATCCCTTACCAGTGGGGGGCGGTAATGCACCTACTCGTTGTGTCAACCACAGTCTTTGGTGCCAACTGCCGTTAGCGTGAGAAGAAGAAGAGGAAACTATTTCCGGGATTACGTGCCGCTCAACCAGAAGCGAGCTTCTTTCATGACGGTGAGAACTAATGGAGTCAGCAGAGCTCGGAGACAAACGACAGAACGAAGAAGGAAATAAGGACGACAACCACAGAAAACGTAAAAAAACATCCCAAGTGTGGGAACATTTCGATCTTCTAAAGAAAAGATGGTACAATGCAAACACTGCAAAGCCACAATGTGACTTCATGCAAGTGCAGTTTAGTCTTGTCACATCATCACTGCCTTCAGTTTGTTCCTGGTGAATGTTACAGTATGTTTAAAAAAAATAGCTAAATGTGAGAAAACACGGCAAAAAATGTACTTTTTTGTTTTTATTTGGCACACATATACATACATATATTTATTAGGGCTGGGAATCACTAGGTACCTTGCGATACGATACTATCACGATATTTTGCCTACGATAACGATAATATCACGATACAGTAATTCTGCAAAAATCAATATATTGCAATAAATTTATCCATGATAGACCACAGTATTTGTCCCTGAAGACATTCCAAATTTATCAACCAAAGTGAATCCATGTGAAATGAATTACAAAATATTATCAATCAGTAGCACATAAGTGACATCAGTTCATATGAAATGAGCAAAACAGTAAAAAAAAAGTGCACAGTGGTTCTTCTTAAGGAAGCATATAAAAAATAAACATTTTAGTTATTATTTCTTTATAATCTCAAACAACTGGGTGTTCTATGAAAACCTGGACACACATTTTAATTTGTACTTTAATCCATGTTTAAAGTTTAACCTGAACCTGCAGATGCACATAGATATCAGTGCTAATGCACATAGATATCAGTGCTAATGCACATAGATATCAGTGCTAATCCACATAGATATCAGTGCTGATGCACATAGATATCAGTGCTAATGCACATAGATATCAGTGCTAATGTACATAGATATCAGTGCTAATGCACATAGATATCAGTGCTAATGTACATAGATATCAGTGCTAATGCACACAGATATCAGTGCTAATGCACACAGATATCAGTGCTAATGCACATAGATATCAGTGCTAATGCACATAGATATCAGTGCTAATGCACATAGATATCAGTGCTAATGTACATAGATATCAGTGCTAATGCACATAGATATCAGTGCTAATGCACATAGATATCAGTGCTAATCCACATAGATATCAGTGCTAATGCACATAGATATCAGTGCTAATGCACATAGATATCAGTGCTAATGTACATAGATATCAGTGCTAATGCACATAGATATCAGTGCTAATGTACATAGATATCAGTGCTAATGCACACAGATATCAGTGCTGATGCACATAGATATCAGTGCTGATGTACATAGATATCAGTGCTAATGCACACAGATATCAGTGCTAATGCACATAGATATCAGTGCTAATGCACACAGATATCAGTGCTAATGCACACAGATATCAGTGCTGATGCACATAGATATCAGTGCTAATCCACATAGATATCAGTGCTAATGCACATAGATATCAGTGCTAATGCACATAGATATCAGTGCTAATGTACATAGATATCAGTGCTAATGCACATAGATATCAGTGCTAATGTACATAGATATCAGTGCTAATGCACACAGATATCAGTGCTAATGCACACAGATATCAGTGCTAATGCACATAGATATCAGTGCTAATCCACATAGATATCAGTGGTAATGCACATAAATATCAGTGCTGATGCACATAGATATCAGTGCTAATCCACATAGATATCAGTGCTGATGCACATAGATATCAGTGCTAATCCACATAGATATCAGTGCAGATGCACATAGATATCAGTGCTAATCCACATAGATATCAGTGCTGATGCACATAGATATCAGTGCTGATGCACACAGATATCAGTGCTAATCCACATAGATATCAGTGCTAATCCACATAGATATCAGTGCTAATGCACATAGATATCAGTGCTGATGCACATAGATATCAGTGCTAATGCACATAGATATCAGTGCTGATGCACATAGATATCAGTGCTGATGCACATAGATATCAGTGCTAATGCACATAGATATCAGTGCTAATCCACATAGATATCAGTACTGATGCACATAGATATCAGTGCTGATGCACATAGATATCAGTGCTAATCCACATAGATATCAGTGCTGATGCACATAGATATCAGTGCTGATGCACATAGATATCAGTGCTAATCCACATAGATATCAGTGCTGATGCACATAGATATCAGTGCTGATGCACATAGATATCAGTGCTGATGCACATAGATATCAGTGCTGATGCACATAGATATCAGTGCTAATGCACATAGATATCAGTGCTGATGCACATAGATATCAGTGCTGATGCACATAGATATCAGTGCTGATGCACATAGATATCAGTGCTAATGCACATAGATATCAGTGCTAATGCACATAGATATCAGTGCTGATGCACATAGATATCAGTGCTAATGCACATAGATATCAGTGCTAATCCACATAGATATCAGTGGTAATGCACATAGATATCAGTGCTGATGCACACAGATATCAGTGCTAATCCACATAGATATCAGTGCTAATCCACATAGATATCAGTGCTAATGCACACAGATATCAGTGCTGATGCACATAGATATCAGTGCTGATGCACATAGATATCAGTGGTAATGCACATAGATATCAGTGGTAATGCACATAGATATCAGTGCTAATGCACATAGATATCAGTGCTAATGCACATAGATATCAGTGCAAATGCACATAGATATCAGTGCTAATCCACATAGAATCAGTGAATGCACATAGATATCAGTGCTGATGCACACAGATATCAGTGCTAATCCACATAGATATCAGTGCAATCCACAAGAATCAGTCAATCACATAATATCAGTGTAATCACATAGAATCAGTGTAATCACATAGAATCAGTGGTAATCACATAGAATCAGTGGTAATGCACATAGAATCAGTGTAATGCACATAGATATCAGTGGTAATGCACATAGATATCAGTGCTAATGCACATAATATCAGTGCTAATGCACATAGATATCAGTGCTAATGCACATAGATATCAGTGCTGATGCACATAGATATCAGTGCTGATGCACATAGATATCAGTGCTGATGCACATAGATATCAGTGCTAATCCACATAGATATCAGTGCTGATGCACAGATATCAGTGCTAATGCACATAGATATCAGTGCTGATGCACACAGATATCAGTGCTGATGCACATAGATATCAGTGCTGATGCACATAGATATCAGTGCTAATGCACATAGATATCAGTGCTGATGCACATAGATATCAGTGCTAATGCACATAGATATCAGTGCTAATGCACATAGATATCAGTGCTAATGCACATAGATATCAGTGCTAATGCACATAGATATCAGTGCTGATGCACATAGATATCAGTGGTAATGCACATAGATATCAGTGGTAATGCACATAGATATCAGTGGTAATGCACATAGATATCAGTGCTAATGCACATAGATATCAGTGCTAATCCACATAGATATCAGTGCTAATGCACATAGATATCAGTGCTAATGCACATAGATATCAGTGCTGATGCACACAGATATCAGTGCTGATGCACATAGATATCAGTGCTGATGCACATAGATATCAGTGCTAATCCACATAGATATCAGTGCTAATGCACATAGATATCAGTGCTAATCCACATAGATATCAGTGCTGATGCACATAGATATCAGTGCTAATCCACATAGATATCAGTGCTGATGCACAGATATCAGTGCTAATGCACATAGATATCAGTGCTGATGCACACAGATATCAGTGCTGATGCACACAGATATCAGTGCTGATGCACATAGATATCAGTGCTAATGCACATAGATATCAGTGCTAATGCACATAGATATCAGTGCTAATGCACATAGATATCAGTGCTAATGCACATAGATATCAGTGCTGATGCACACAGATATCAGTGCTAATGCACATAGATATCAGTGCTAATGCAGGGACTTTTCTACATGCTGAACCGCTGCAGACAGAACAACGAAATCTCGCGAGATCTCCGTAAAAATATCGATACAGCGTTTTTTAATATCGATATATATCGCAACACAAAATATCGTGATATTTCAGTGTATCGATATTTTGGCACACCCCTAATATTTATGTATGTATATTTTGGTGTATATATACACACACACACATTACGTGAGCAATCTGCAGCTTGTTTTATTTTAACTTTCAGTGATATCACGAGGTAACGTACATTGCGGTGAAATCAGCAATTTTGTCATTGTTTCCGTCTAAACACGGTGCAGAAGCTGCAAATGGAGTTGTTGCAATAAAGTTTTGCTCTTACAGAATTTAGACTCATTTCTCCATCGCTTCTCAGTCACGTCTTTAAAAAAACGTAGAAAGAGCTTATCCGATTAATCCGATTAATCGCTCAATAACAGTATATCTGATAGTATCATTATTATTATTCTAATAATCATTTTTAAAATTCTTTCTTAAATATTCGTGAATGAGGCCCAGTGTTCTTATCATTCACGGACGACTAGATGTGCCCCCCCCCCATGCATTTAGCTCCTCATGTTTCCCGCTTGTCATTGACCGATGCTGGGATGCTGCAGGGAGTTCTCCGTGCTCGGGCAGTTGTCAGTTTTTCATTTTCCGTCTTTAATGTTGATGTTTGTAAGCTGGAATCGGAGATGATTCAGCTCATTCAGAGTGGAAATGCACTCCGCTGCAGTTTTAGTGACCGACATGACTGACCGGACCATGTTGGACTTGGTTCGTTCAGGGCTGTGCCACTCAAAAGATGTTTCACCCAAAAAAGGGAGCAAACATTAAAGTGGTGCTTGGTACAGTTACTCATCAGCAGTTGTGATTTTTGCTTTGTCCTCGTCTGCCCTCGCTTCCCGTGGCTCGTTTCTTTCTCCCCTCACACCTTACCGTCTTCGAAGCTCTCCAGCGTTGTGGGTGAATCCATTCGGAGCTTTCTGTCAGAACTACACGAGACGTCGTGGCAGAAGTGAGTTTCTGCATGAAGTGGAGGCTCTCAGATCTGAGACATGCCACTTTACCAGATCGCCGTATTTGGCACTCTGAGGACTTTACAAGCTGCTTCCTTGTGGCATGAAGGATGTTTATATTCTTCTTACTGAGCAGGAAAGACTCTTATTCTTGATCCCTCATGTTGCACACACATATTTTTCTATTCTGAAGAAGCCATAATTACATGCTAACATGGTCCATCTGTCTGAAATGTCATTTTTATTTGCTGGTTCTGTGGTGACATCGGACCAAAGACAGGAGATGTCATTGCTCTAGTTTCTGATTCTAGTTCAGATACGCTGCACTCAGCGACATTCGGGTTTTGGTTTCTTTTTATGCTTTCACTTATATGCTATTCATATCTTTGTAGGCCGACTTTGACCATAATAACAGTGAGGCTGAAGCCCCGATGCGATGCTTCAGCAGCTGTAATTAGCTCTGGACTACAGGATCTTTGCAGCTCTGGATCGTTGGCCAATCGTCTGGCATGAGACTGTATTTTAGGACATCACTTATCTTTTTTGCAGCTGTTTTTAACTTTAACTTGTCTACAGATGCTCTGGCACACGTATGTGGTATTGGTCTGATGGTGTGTGCATGCATTCGTACTCGGTATTCATAAAAGTGTTCCACTACGACAAAGCTTGAAGTTAATCTGAAATGTTTTTAACATCTGAACCAAATCCACAAAAAAAACCACTTTTTATTCTCATTTTTATGGACTTTTTTTTTCTCTCTCTTTTAATTTAGTAATTTCTGATGGTTTTCAAGTCTTACATTTAAAGTTTTAATCAAAATTATCACTTTATGCTTTATGAAATTGACATTATGGATACTTTGGCATCATCTTGGCAAGATAAGTTAACGTAGACGCGGAGTCTAGAACATGATGCGCATATGCATTCTGAGTTGTTCAATCCGCTTATTCTACGGTCCCACAGAGTAAACATTTAATGACAAACGTTCCTTCACTTTATTAAACATGTTTGAGAACAGAACTATTTTATGCTGACAGCTGGTTTGAGCGTTGCTATGGTGATGACATTCGGTGGCGGAATATGACGTGATCTAACGAGCCGTGCGTCTATACAAAAATAAGCTGACATTAGAAATCTCACTGACCGTGCTGCAAATTAATTTAATATTATCTGTAAAAAAAAGAGTAAATTAGCGGCAAAAAGAAATAAATAAGATTTCTCTGCTCTGCATGATGCCGTTATCGCCGTAGCAAACGGAGAATTGAAGAGACTAGATCTCTGTAATGCTGGATCGGTGTCATTCATCCGATATCCGATCCAGCTAATTAGTCAGTATCGGAGCCGATATCCGATCAAGGTATCGGATCGCTGCATCTCTGTTGTTTATTTATGGTATTAATGTTTCTGCCACATTACCTCATGTAACATCTGGTTTCTACTCAGGTAATGAAACCGTTAAAGTAGGGATACACAATATAATCCGCCCCTTATCGATATCGGCCTTAAAACTCAGTATCGGATATCGGCCACCCCACAGATATTTAACCGATATTTAACCAATGTTTCTAAAGTAAAAAAAAAAAAAAACAACATTCTTCAAAAACCTTTTTTACAGACGTTTAAACTTCTAAAGACTAAGGGTGGCAAACAATATCTACACTGAAATATCACGATATTTTCAGATGCTGATATCATATTGACATTTAAAAACACAGTATCAGTCTATTTCACTAATGAAATCTCACGATATTTCATCGTTCCGTTACAAATTCTCGTGAGAATTCACAATTTTTTTTATTTATATTTTTATTTGCTGATATCATATTGATATTTAAAAATTCGGTATTGATATATTTCCACAACGAAATCCCGTGAAATTTCATCGTTGTGTTAGGAAATCTCATGAGAATTCATGAAATATCATGAGATTTTTAAACAGAACAATGAAATCTCGTGAGATTTTGTAAGTAAAATAGATCAATACCGCGTTTTTAAATATCAATTTAGTATCCGCATATGAAAATATTGAGAAATTTCAGTGTATTGATATTTTTTCCCACTCCTATTTTTTAAAGTGTAGGAAACAGATAACAAAACTGCTATTTGCAAGGACTGCTTATTTTTTCAGCTTTAATATCGGTAGCGATATCGTTTATCGGCCACCTGGGTTTAAAATATCGGCGTATTTGATATCGTCCAAAATTCCAATAGTTTAAGTTTCCTTTCTGTAGCAGTTCTTCTGAAATCTGTCAGACTGGATCAAGTCTGGAGCTCTGAATGTGGAGAAAAGTGTTCTTGGTTCTGATCTACAATGTTGCATAAAGCGATGAACCCTCTTACGGTCATGAGATGCATCATTTATATGTTTTATGTTTACGTGTTATTTAATGTTTCTGACAACAAAGTCCATGTGCGTGTTACTATTTTGTTTGTTTTTTATTGAAACTCGGTGAAATGATTTTTAGTGTGTCTTAAGTACTTTTTGAACATTTAGCAGATTTCACCAATACTGCAATAATAATAATAACCGTGACTTAACGATCTCATATGGTTGCATGCCTCGTCTGTGCATGAAGGAAAAATGGATATTTGAATGTATAATATCAGCAGAAGCTTGTGAAAAACATTGCCATTAAATCCAGCGGGAGTGCGTCCTGGCTTTCGGCTGGTTGTACGTGTGTTCGTGTTTCTCCATAAATACTTCCCCGTCCGTCTTTCCGTCTCCGCTGGAACCTGCTGTCTCCGTCATGAGGACGAGGCGGATGAATCAAACAACAAAAACTAACGCTCCTCTTCTTCGTTGTCTTTCTCTGTCTTCCATTTCAGCCAGGCGTCTCATTAGCCACCTACTAGCCTACTTCCCGCTTGCACCACCACGGACGAGGTAGCCATGGCGACCAGTGCTGTTCCAAGCGACAACCTGCCAACGTACAAGCTGGTGGTGGTGGGGGATGGCGGTGTGGGGAAGAGCGCTCTCACCATCCAGTTTTTCCAGAAGATCTTCGTCCCCGACTACGACCCCACGATAGAGGACTCGTATCTGAAACACACTGAAATAGACGGACAGTGGGCAATACTGGATGGTGAGTAGAACCGGGCCTGGTCCGGATCCGTCGGATCCACGATGAAAGGTGATGCTCTTAGAGGATTAAGGACAAGTGGAAGAAGGCAGGCCTGAGGTCTTTGCATGTGGGACAAAGTCTGTATCATTTAGATCAGGGGGGTCGAACATAAGGCCCGGGGGGCCAAAACCGGCCGCCAGAGGGTCCAGTCTGGCCCGTGAGGTGAATTATTAAATGTCACATTTAAAACAATAAACAAACTAGTTTCTAATTGGTCCACCAGAGCTTTTAATCCTATTAATGTCTAAATATGAAGTATTTCAGTATTACCTTACAGATGTGACCTCGGTGTGTATCGTAAGAACAGGATTATTTCACACATGGAAATCTTATTTCCCTTTTTTAGTTCCAGATACCGGTGATTCATTATTATATTTCAATATTCCAGTGATTTTGTAGATCCTTTGTGATTTGTGAGTAACGATGAACATGCAGCGTCGTATTCCAATAAGTTGATAATGACAATGATAAAAGTTTACATACATTAAAAATATTCCATATTTTAAGGAAAAATTTATTTTATGGATTCATTTTTATGAGTTTATAATAAAATGTATATAAGTATTTGTCATATAAAAATATGTAATAAAATGTTGACTGAAATTAAAATATAAAATGAATAAAATAAAATATAATCAAATAAGGTACAATATTGTTTGAACCACTTATGTTCCTCAATAAATTTCATGTTGATTTTTTCTAAAAGGAAAGTTAATCAAATATTAACATCTTGACAATGTTCTGAAATAAAGGGAAGCATTTGCAGTTTTTGTTATTTATAGATTATTGTGTGATAATTTTCCTGGAACGGCCCACTTGAGATCTAATCGTGCTGTTTGTGGCCCCTGAACTAAAATGTGTTTGACACCTCTGATTTAAATGATTTAATCATTTTATTCTTTCCCAGACAAAGTATCCTGGTTGTAATGAAACAGCTAAATAATAATAATGATAATAATAAAACACTTTTTACAAGGAATTTACATGACAATTAAAGAAATTTTTAAATGATATAATAATTTTTTAATAAAATTAATTTAAAAAAGTTTTGATGATTATTGGTATCTGTTCAGAGCATTATGCTGTGAAAAGGAGAACTGGGTTAGAGAGACTTTGCTGCTACGACACACTTGTAATGAAATTTCAGTGTGCAAAAAAGAGCAAAATAATACATACAAATTGATGCACGTTTGTTTGCAAATAAATGTAGTAATTTGTTTGTTTTAAAACCAATTTGACCACTGAAATGAGGAATGAATTTAACATCTTCAGTGACGTTGGTTTGCTTCATGAGCCAGTAATAACGTGATGTAGATGGTGCAAAGACATGAAACCGCATAAAACAGCCAAGTTACTAGTTTAGTGTATCTGGGTTGGTCTTCAAGAGACATTTGTGTAGTCAAAACTGTATACTTATCTGGGGAATTAGGAATTGTTTAATAATACTTCATTAATCCCCTTCATTAATTACTTCATTAATGGGAGATTATATTTGTTTTTTCCACCATCAGCAGCTCCAGGAACTCCAGAGCAGTTTCCAGCACAGAGCCAGTCTACTTTATCAGTTTGTTTAACTTAAACACGTACATGTCAGTATCGTATGTATAATATGGATCAGACGTTCTCAGCCTTTATCATGATGGGTCCAGGTTCCAGTCCAAACTGGTCCAGGTTCCAGTCCAAACTGGTCCAGGTTCCAGTCCAAACTGGTCCAGTTTCCAGTCCAAACTGGTCCAGGTTCTAGTCCAAACTGGTCCAGGATCCAGTCCAAACTGGTCCAGGTTCTAGTCCAAACTGGTCCAGGATCCAGTCCAAACTGGTCCAGGTTCCAGTCCAAACTGGTCCAGGATCCAGTCCAAACTGGTCCAGGTTCCAGTCCAAACTGGTCCAGGTTCTAGTCCAAACTGGTCCAGGATCCAGTCCAAACTGGTCCAGGATCCAGTCCAAACTGGTCCAGGATCCAGTCCAAACTGGTCCAGGATCCAGTCCAAACTGGTCCAGGTTCCAGGTTCCAGTCCAAACTGGTCCAGGTTCCAGTCCAAACTGGTCCAGGTTCCAGTCCAAACTGGTCCAGGTTCCAGGTTCCAGTCCAAACTGGTCCAGGTTCCAGGTTCCAGTCCAAACTGGTCCAGTTTCCAGTCTAAAAACTGGTCCAGGTTCCAGTCCAAACTGGTCCAGGTTCATCTTTAACTCTGTATCAGTGTAATGATCATTTCTGGTTTCTTTCTTTAATAACTAAAGCAAATCCAGCTGCTTTAACAGACTGAACCTGTAAAATGTGGCTGATAAACATGAATAACATCATATAAAATATATTCTGAGATGGTCACAAACACATTTATATCACACGTATAATTCATGGAAGAAAATCAGACTCCTACAAGAACAAATCAGAATTAGGCTATAAACACAAAATCTACAACATTTTACTACAAAAAGAGGAACAACAGAAAAAACTGATGGAAACTGATTTAAAAAGAGATAAAATGCTGCAGTAATAGATCACATTGGAAATAAAAAGGCTCAGTTTAGTATCTGTAAAAACCTGGATTTTATTTGTTTAGACAGGAAATTAAAGCACAAAATTTCATTCAACAATTTATTTATTTAAACTTTTCTTAGAATTTTTTAAAGAACTTCCAAACATAACAGACATTTTCTGCATCAACAGCTGATTTTCTCTCTTTTTTTCTTAAAAATTCTTTCTTTCCACGAGTGTTAGATGTTTGTTTCTAGATGAAGCTGCAGATGCTTCAGGGCTTCTGTTAGCATTAGCATTAACGTTAGCATTAGCATTAACGTTAGCATTAGCGTTAGCTGGTGCTCCATCCATCTTCCAGCTCTGCTTTGTTATCTCCACTCTCTAATCCGTATTTAATAAACTGGAGTGGATTTTTGCCTCTTTAGGGTTTGGGACCATTTTTATCTTCATTATTTAGTTTTAATTCTTCTTTACAACGTTAGCTACATGCTAGCGGCTAGCTGAGTGTCTTCTTCTGCTTGTTTGTTGAACTCTGACACATTAGCGCCACCAGGTGGGGGCAGGCTGCATTGCAACTCATCCAGTCATAAATAACAGTGGAAATATTTGGTCCTCGCGGCCTCTAGGTGGCGCTGGAGGCCGAGCTTGGTGAAGAATCACTGATACGGATGTTCTTTGATAAAGTTTCTCGTAAACAGGGGAAAGCAGCCGTGATGTTTGTGTTTCTACGTCTTCCCAGTGCTGGACACAGCCGGCCAGGAGGAGTTCAGTGCAATGAGGGAGCAGTATATGAGGACAGGGGACGGCTTCCTCATCGTCTTCTCCGTCACAGACAAAGCCAGCTTTGAACACGTTGACCGATTCCATCAGCTCATACTACGGGTCAAAGACAGGTAGGACGCAGCGGCTCTTTTATATTTATAGTAGTAAGTATTGTTTTAGACCAAATGTGGTTTGTTCTGGAATGTGTTTTTAAATGTGCGTACCTGCGCGGGGACAATGCACGGAAATGAGCAGTAGCTAACTCTGCTACGTCTCTTCTTTTTAAGATTAATGTGTTTTTAAATGTGCGTACCTGCGCAGGGACAATGCACGGAAATGAGCAGAAGCTAACTCTGCTACGTCTCTTCTTTTTAAGATTAATGTGTTTTTAAATGTGCGTACCTGCGCGGGGACAATGCACGGAAATGAGCAGAAGCTAACTCTGCTACATCTCTTCTTTTTAAGATTAATGTGTTTTTAAATGTGCGTACCTGCGCGGGGACAATGCACGGAAATGAGCAGAAGCTAACTCTGCTACGTCTCTTCTTTTTAAGATTAATGTGTTTTTAAATGTGCGTACCTGCGCAGGGACAATGCACGGAAATGAGCAGAAGCTAACTCTGCTACATCTCTTCTTTTTAAGATTAATGTGTTTTTAAATGTGCGTACCTGCGCGGGGACAATGCACGGAAATGAGCAGTAGCTAACTCTGCTACGTCTCTTCTTTTTAAGATTAATGTGTTTTTAAATGTGCGTACCTGCGCGGGGACAATGCACGGAAATGAGCAGAAGCTAACTCTGCTACGTCTCTTCTTTTTAAGATTAATGTGTTTTTAAATGAGCGTACCTGCGCGGGGGACAATGCACGGAAATGAGCAGAAGCTAACTCTGCTACGTCTCTTCTTTTTAAGATTAATGTGTTTTTAAATGTGCGTACCTGCGCGGGGGACAATGCACGGAAATGAGCAGTAGCTAACTCTGCTACGTCTCTTCTTTTTAAGATTAATGTGTTTTTAAATGTGCGTACCTGCGCGGGGACAATGCACGGAAATGAGCAGAAGCTAACTCTGCTACGTCTCTTCTTTTTAAGATTAATGTGTTTTTAAATGTGCGTACCTGCGCGGGGACAATGCACGGAAATGAGCAGTAGCTAACTCTGCTACGTCTCTTCTTTTTTAAGATTAATGTGTTTTTAAATGTGCGTACCTGCGCGGGGACAATGCACGCAAATGAGCAGTAGCTAACTCTGCTACGTCTCTTCTTTTTAAGATTAATAATAATAATAATAATACATTTTATTTATAGAGCGCTTTTACAGAAGCTCAAAGACGCTTTACACAAGTGATAAAAGAACAGACAAGTAAAATTTACAACAAACATTTGATTAAAATACAATAAAACTACAAATAAAAGGGAAGATATAAGACAGGGAGAGAAGAGAGGGCAACAACTGAAAGGTCAACAAAAGGAGGGGAGGCCATCAATGCGATTCATAAATTAAAAGCGGATCTAAAAAGGTGGGTCTTCAGAAGGGATTTAAAGGAGTTGAGCTCAGTGCAGTCACGGAGGGTTTGGGGGAGTGAGTTCCAGAGGGCGGGGGCAGCAACTGAGAAGGCTCTGTCCCCCCAGGTCCGGCGCTTGGTCCTAAGAGGAGTAGAGAGGAGGTTGGCATCGGCTGAGCGGAGGGTACGGGTAGGAGTGTACGGGTGGAGCAGATCAGTGAGGTAGGAAGGGGGTGAGGTTGTGAAGGGATTTGAAGGTGAGAAGGAGCAGTTTGAACTGAATGCGGTGGGAGATGGGGAGCCAATGGAGGTTCTGAAGGACGGGGGTGATGTGGTCATGGGAACGGGAGTGAGTGAGGAGGCGGGCAGCAGAATTCTGGATGTACTGAAGTTTATTAAGAGCTTTGGAGGTGGAGCCAAAAAGAATGCTGTTGCAGTAGTCTAGGCGAGAGGTGATGAAGGCGTGAATGAGTGTTTCAGCAGCTTTGAAGGTGAGAGAGGAGCGAAGACGGGCGATAGTACGGAGATGGAAGAATGCTGTCTTGGTAATGTGGTTGATATGGGGTTCAAAAGTGAGGTTGGTATCAAGTATCACGCCAAGATTACGGATGTAGGGGGAGGGAGAAAGGACGGAGTTACCAATGGTGATGGAAAAGTGAGGGGACTTTGTGAGTGACTTGGGGCCGATGATGATGAGGTCTGTTTTTTCGCAGTTCAGCTTGAGAAAGTTTTTTTGCATCCAGAGATTAATTTCCAGCAGGCAGTTGGTGAGAGTGGTGATAGTTGTGGAAGAGATGGTTTTGGTGGAGATGTAAAGCTGGATGTCATCAGCGTAGCAGTGGAAGTTGAGGTTATGACGACGAATGATGTGACCAAGGGGGAGGAGGTAGAGGATGAAAAGAAGAGGACCAAGCACCGAACCTTGAGGGACGCCATGGGACAGGGGGGCAGTGGAGGAGGTGCAGTTGTTGATCTTGATGAATTGTTGTCTATCTGAGAGGTAGGATTTGAACCAGGTGAGGGCAGTACCGGTGATGTTGAGGGAGGACTGGAGACGGGACAGGAGGATGGAGTGGTTGATGGTATCGAAGGCTGCAGAAAGGTCAAGCAGGATGAGAATGCTGAGGTGTCCAGAATCGGAGGAGAGGAGGAGATCATTGGTGACTTTAAGAAGGGCAGTTTCTGTGCTGTGTTTATTGCGGAATCCAGATTGAAAAGTTTCGTAGAGGTTGTTGGAGGTGAGATGAGTTTTCAGCTGAGCAGCAACGACACGTTCGAGGGTTTTGGACAAGAAGGGGAGGTTGGAAATGGGCTGAAAATTACTGGGAGAGTTTGGGTCGAGTCCGGGTTTTTTGAGGATGGGTGAGACGGAGGCAATTTTGAGAGGTGTGGGGACAATGCCAGTGCTGAGGGAGGAGTTAATGACCCTGGTGATGAGGGGGAGATGACAGGGAGGCAGCTCTTGAGGAGAGCAGTTGGGATCGGGTCCAGACAAGATGAGGAGTTGTTGGTTCCAGATATGAGTACAGGCAGGTCCAAGGGAGAAATAAGGGAGAGGTGAGACATGGGGGGGCTTTAGGAGGAGAGGGGGAGGAGAGGGGGAGAGGGGGTGATGGGTGTGGTCATTAAACTGCTATGGATGGAGTCGATTTTGTTTTGAAAAAATGAAAGAAATGAGTTGCATTTGTCGGTGGTGAAGGAGCTGGAGATGTTGTAAGGTGGGGAGAGGAGTTTGTTGATGGTGGAGAAGAGAGCCTTTGGGTTATTGGAGCCAGAGTTGATGAGGTGAGAGTAGTAGGTGGTCCGAGCAGATTTCAGGGCGTCTTTATACTCTTGTAGATAGTCTGTGTATGCTTGAAGGTGGATGGTGAGGTGTGTTTTTTTGTAGAGTCGTTCCAGCTGCCGTTTATGGGATTTCATGTGATGAAGTTCAGCGGTAAACCAGGGAGCAGAGTGGGTGAAGCTGACAGATCTGGATTTGAGGGGAGCTAACTGATCTAGGCAAGAGGAGAGGGTCTGGTTATAATACTCTATCAAGTCAGAGGGGTTGTCGGATGATGGGGGTGGTGAAGCAGACATGGTCGTGGATAATGAAGCTGAGAGTTCAGAGGGGGAGATGGATTTGATGTTTCTGAAAGAGATTTTCCGTTTATCCTTGGGCAGAGGGGTGGGGAGGTTTATGTCTGCTGTTATTGCCAGGTGATCGGAGATGTGGAGGTTGAGGCTGGAGATGTGAGGGATTGTGAGACCAGAAGAGCAGACCAGGTCAAGGATGTGACCACGGTTATGGGTGGGGAAGTTAACATGCTGGATGAAATTGTGGGATTGCAGGAGGTCCAGGAAGTCAGAGGCAGATTTACAGCTGGTGTTGTCGATGTGGAAGTTGAAATCGCCAGTGATGAGGACCAAAGATGACATGGCAGACAGCTCGGTGAGAAAATGGGAGAAGTCGGAGAGGAATGAGGAGTTTGGCTTGGGAGGGCGGTAAATGATGGCAGTGACAAGTGGGGTGGGACCAGGAAGTCTGAAGGCAAGGTGCTCAAAGGAGGGAGCAGAGGAGATTGGGATGGTGGTTATCTTTAAATCTTTTTTAAAAATAACAGCAACCCCACCTCCACGCCCCTCAGTACGAGGCTGTTCTATGTATGTGTATCCAGTGGGGGTGGTCTGATTTAGGGAAAAATAGTCCAAGGGCTTATGCCAGGTTTCAGTGAGACAGAGAAAGTCAAGCTTATGGTCAGTTATAAATTCGTTTAAAAGGAGACTTTTATTGTTGAGTGAGCGGATGTTGAGGAGGGTGAATTAATGTGTTTGTAAATGTGCGTACCTGCGCGGGGACAATGCACGGAAATGAGCAGTAGCTAACTCTGCTACGTCTCTTCTTTTTAAGATTAATGTGTTTTTAAATGTGCGTACCTGCGCGGGGACAATGCACGGAAATGAGCAGAAGCTAACTCTGCTACGTCTCTTCTTTTTAAGATTAATGTGTTTTTACATGTGCGTACCTGCGCGGGGACAATGCACGGAAATGAGCAAAGCTAACTCTGCTACGCTCTTCTTTTTAAGATTAATGTGTTTGTAAATGTGCGACCTGCGCGGGGACAATGCACGGAAATGAGCAGTAGCTAACTCTGCTACATCTCTTCTTTTTAAGATTAATGTGTTTTTACATGTGCGTACCTGCGCGGGGACAATGCACGGAAATGAGCAGAAGCTAACTCTGCTACGCTCTTCTTTTTAAGATTAATGTGTTTGTAAATGTGCGTACCTGCGCGGACAATGCACGGAAATAGCAGTAGCTAACTCTGCTACATCTCTTCTTTTAAGATTAATGTGTTTTTACATGTGCGTACCTGCGGACAATGCACGGAAATGAGCAGAAGCTAACTCTGCTACGTCTCTTCTTTTTAAGATTAATGTGTTTTTACATGTGCGTACCTGCGCGGGGACAATGCACGGAAATGAGCAGAAGCTAACTCTGCTACGTCTCTTCTTTTTAAGATTAATGAGTTTTTACATGTGCGTACCTGCGCGGGGACAATGCACGGAAATGAGCAGAAGCTAACTCTGCTACATCTCTTCTTTTTAAGATTAATGTGTTTTTACATGTGCGTACCTGCGCGGGGACAATGCACGGAAATGAGCAGAAGCTAACTCTGCTACGTCTCTTCTTTTTAAGATTAATGTGTTTGTAAATGTGCGTACCTGCGCGGGGACAATGCACGGAAATGAGCAGAAGCTAACTCTGCTACATCTCTTCTTTTTAAGATTAATGTGTTTTTAAATGTGCGTACCTGCGCGGGGACAATGCACGGAAATGAGCAGAAGCTAACTCTGCTACGTCTCTTCTTTTTAAGATTAATGTGTTTTTAAATGAGCGTACCTGCGCGGGGACAATGCACGGAAATGAGCAGTAGCTAACTCTGCTACGTCTCTTCTTTTTAAGATTAATGTGTTTTTAAATGTGCGTACCTGCGCGGGGACAATGCACGGAAATGAGCAGTAGCTAACTCTGCTACATCTCTTCTTTTTAAGATTAATGTGTTTTTAAATGTGCGTACCTGCGCGGGGACAATGCACGGAAATGAGCAGAAGCTAACTCCGCTACGTCTCTTCTTTTTAAGATTAATGTGTTTTCACACTGTCCCTGCTAAATAAACTAATAATAAACTACACTAAACTAAACTAGGGATGCACGATATTGGAATTTTAGCCGATATCCGATATGCCGATATTTAAAAAACTTATGTGGCTGATAATTAATATCGATACCGATATTAAAGCTGAAAAAATGAGCTGTCATTGCAAATAGCAGTTTTGTTATCCGTTTCTGACACTTTAAAAATTTGGGGTGGGAAAAAATATCGATACACTGAGATATCACGATATTTTCATATGCCAATATCCGATAAATATTTAAAAACTCATCGATCTATTTTACTTTACGATATGTTGTGAATTCTTGCGAGATTTCGTAACAGAATTAGTTAGTAAAATATATTGATACCACGTTTTTAAATGTCAGTATGATATCAGCATGTGAAAATATGATATTTTTGTGAATTCTTGCGGGATTTTGTAACAGAATGATGAAATATCGCAAGATTTTGTTAGTGGTATCAATCTTTTTTACTATTTAAATGTCAGTATGATATCAGCATGTGAAAATATATTTTTGTGAATTCTTGCGGGATTTTGTAACAGAATGATGAAATATCGCAAGATTTTGTTAGTGGTATCAATCTTTTTTACTATTTAAATGTCAGTATGATATCAGCATCACATCTGAGCCAACATGTTGTCGTTTGGGATCATTTACTTGTCTTAAGACTTCACACAATCTGCACAACATCAGAACTAATGAGAGGACTGAAATCAGATCTGTTGAAGGCGTTAAAAGTCTGTAAAACTGACTCAGAGATGAAACATTAACGAGCGCTGAGCGAGCATCTGTCCACGTTTGGTGTTAATCAAACTGTTGCTCTTCTATCAGCAGACTGAGGTGTTGCAGAAATGTGGCGGTGGTGCAGTTTCTGCCACAGACGGCTCTTTCTGACACAAACTGGCTGCCCTTTCTGACACAAACTGGCGGCTCTTTCTGCCACAAACTGGCGGCTCTTTCTGACACAAACTGGCGGCTCTTTCTGACACAAACTGGCTGCTCTTTCTGCCACAAACTGGCGGCTCTTTCTGACACAAACTGGCTGCTCTTTCTGCCACAGACGGCTCTTTCTGACACAAACTGGCTGCTCTTTCTGCCACAGACGGCTCTTTCTGACACAAACTGGCGGCTCTTTCTGACACAAACTGGCTGCTCTTTCTGACACAAACTGGCGGCTCTTTCTGACACAAACTGGCGGCTCTTTCTGACACAAACTGGCGGCTCTTTCTGCCACAAACTGGCGGCTCTTTCTGACACAAACTGGCTGCTCTTTCTGACACAAACTGGCGGCTCTTTCTGACACAAACTGGCGGCTCTTTCTGACACAAACTGGCGGCTCTTTCTGACACAAACTGGCTGCTCTTTCTGACACAAACTGGCTGCTCTTTCTGACACAAACTGGCGGCTCTTTCTGACACAAACTGGCTGCTCTTTCTGACACAAACTGGCTGCTCTTTCTGCCACAAACTGGCGGCTCTTTCTGACACAAACTGGCGGCTCTTTCTGCCACAAACTGGCTGCTCTTTCTGACACAAACTGGCTGCTCTTTCTGACACAAACTGGCTGCTCTTTCTGACACAAACTGGCTCTTTCTGACACAAACTGGCTGCTCTTTCTGACACAAACTGGCGGCTCTTTCTGACACAAACTGGCGGCTCTTTCTGACACAAACTGGCGGCTCTTTCTGACACAAACTGGCTGCTCTTTCTGACACAAACTGGCTGCTCTTTCTGACACAAACTGGCGGCTCTTTCTGACACAAACTGGCGGCTCTTTCTGACACAAACTGGCGGCTCTTTCTGACACAAACTGGCGGCTCTTTCTGACACAAACTGGCTGCTCTTTCTGACACAAACTGGCGGCTCTTTCTGACACAAACTGGCGGCTCTTTCTGACACAAACTGGCTGCTCTTTCTGACACAAACTGGCGGCTCTTTCTGACACAAACTGGCTGCTCTTTCTGACACAAACTGGCTGCTCTTTCTGACACAAACTGGCGGCTCTTTCTGACACAAACTGGCGGCTCTTTCTGACACAAACTGGCTGCTCTTTCTGACACAAACTGGCTGCTCTTTCTGACACAAACTGGCTGCTCTTTCTGACACAAACTGGCTGCTCTTTCTGACACAAACTGGCGGCTCTTTCTGACACAAACTGGCGGCTCTTTCTGACACAAACTGGCTGCTCTTTCTGACACAAACTGGCTGCTCTTTCTGACACAAACTGGCGGCTCTTTCTGACACAAACTGGCGGCTCTTTCTGACACAAACTGGCGGCTCTTTCTGACACAAACTGGCGGCTCTTTCTGACACAAACTGGCGGCTCTTTCTGACACAAACTGGCTGCTCTTTCTGACACAAACTGGCTCTTTCTGACACAAACTGACTGCTCTTTCTGACACAAACTGGCTGCTCTTTCTGACACAAACTGGCGGCTCTTTCTGACACAAACTGGCGGCTCTTTCTGACACAAACTGGCGGCTCTTTCTGACACAAACTGGCGGCTCTTTCTGACACAAACTGGCGGCTCTTTCTGACACAAACTGGCGGCTCTTTCTGACACAAACTGGCTGCTCTTTCTGACACAAACTGGCTGCTCTTTCTGACACAAACTGGCGGCTCTTTCTGACACAAACTGGCGGCTCTTTCTGACACAAACTGGCGGCTCTTTCTGACACAAACTGGCGGCTAACTGGCGGCTCTTTCTGACACAAACTGGCGGCTCTTTCTGACACAAACTGGCGGCTCTTTCTGACACAAACTGGCTGCTCTTTCTGACACAAACTGGCTGCTCTTTCTGACACAAACTGGCGGCTCTTTCTGACACAAACTGGCGGCTCTTTCTGACACAAACTGGCTGCTCTTTCTGACACAAACTGGCTGCTCTTTCTGACACAAACTGGCGGCTCTTTCTGACACAAACTGGCGGCTCTTTCTGACACAAACTGGCTGCTCTTTCTGACACAAACTGGCGGCTCTTTCTGACACAAACTGGCGGCTCTTTCTGACACAAACTGGCGGCTCTTTCTGACACAAACTGGCTGCTCTTTCTGACACAAACTGGCGGCTCTTTCTGACACAAACTGGCGGCTCTTTCTGACACAAACTGGCTGCTCTTTCTGACACAAACTGGCGGCTCTTTCTGACACAAACTGGCGGCTCTTTCTGACACAAACTGGCTGCTCTTTCTGACACAAACTGGCTGCTCTTTCTGACACAAACTGGCGGCTCTTTCTGACACAAACTGGCGGCTCTTTCTGACACAAACTGGCGGCTCTTTCTGACACAAACTGGCTGCTCTTTCTGACACAAACTGGCTGCTCTTTCTGACACAAACTGGCTGCTCTTTCTGACACAAACTGGCTGCTCTTTCTGACACAAACTGGCGGCTCTTTCTGACACAAACTGGCTGCTCTTTCTGACACAAACTGGCTGCTCTTTCTGACACAAACTGGCGGCTCTTTCTGACACAAACTGGCTGCTCTTTCTGACACAAACTGGCTGCTCTTTCTGACACAAACTGGCTGCTCTTTCTGACACAAACTGGCGGCTCTTTCTGACACAAACTGGCGGCTCTTTCTGACACAAACTGGCTGCTCTTTCTGACACAAACTGGCTGCTCTTTCTGACACAAACTGGCGGCTCTTTCTGACACAAACTGGCGGCTCTTTCTGACACAAACTGGCGGTTCTTTCTGACACAAACTGGCGGCTCTTTCTGACACAAACTGGCGGCTCTTTCTGACACAAACTGGCGGCTCTTTCTGACACAAACTGGCTGCTCTTTCTGACACAAACTGGCGGCTCTTTCTGACACAAACTGGCGGCTCTTTCTGACACAAACTGGCTGCTCTTTCTGACACAAACTGGCGGCTCTTTCTGACACAAACTGGCGGCTCTTTCTGACACAAACTGGCGGCTCTTTCTGACACAAACTGGCGGCTCTTTCTGACACAAACTGGCGGCTCTTTCTGACACAAACTGGCGGCTCTTTCTGACACAAACTGGCGGCTCTTTCTGACACAAACTGGCGGCTCTTTCTGACACAAACTGGCGGCTCTTTCTGACACAAACTGGCGGCTCTTTCTGACACAAACTGGCGGCTCTTTCTGACACAAACTGGCGGCTCTTTCTGACACAAACTGGCGGCTCTTTCTGACACAAACTGGCGGCTCTTTCTGACACAAACTGGCGGCTCTTTCTGACACAAACTGGCGGCTCTTTCTGACACAAACTGGCTGCTCTTTCTGACACAAACTGGCTGCTCTTTCTGACACAAACTGGCTGCTCTTTCTGACACAAACTGGCTGCTCTTTCTGACACAAACTGGCTGCTCTTTCTGACACAAACTGGCGGCTCTTTCTGACACAAACTGGCTGCTCTTTCTGACACAAACTGGCGGCTCTTTCTGACACAAACTGGCTTTTTCTGACACAAACTGGCTGCTCTTTCTGACACAAACTGGCTGCTCTTTCTGGCACAAACTGGCTGCTCTTTCTGACACAAACTGGCGGCTCTTTCTGACACAAACTGGCGGCTCTTTCTGACACAAACTGGCGGCTCTTTCTGACACAAACTGGCGGCTCTTTCTGACACAAACTGGCGGCTCTTTCTGACACAAACTGGCGGCTCTTTCTGACACAAACTGGCTGCTCTTTCTGACACAAACTGGCTGCTCTTTCTGACACAAACTGGCGGCTCTTTCTGACACAAACTGGCGGCTCTTTCTGACACAAACTGGCTGCTCTTTCTGACACAAACTGGCTGCTCTTTCTGACACAAACTGACGGCTCTTTCTGACACAAACTGGCGGCTCTTTCTGACACAAACTGGCGGCTCTTTCTGACACAAACTGGCGGCTCTTTCTGACACAAACTGGCTGCTCTTTCTGACACAAACTGGCTGCTCTTTCTGACACAAACTGGCTGCTCTTTCTGACACAAACTGGCTGCTCTTTCTGACACAAACTGGCGGCTCTTTCTGACACAAACTGGCGGCTCTTTCTGACACAAACTGGCTGCTCTTTCTGACACAAACTGGCGGCTCTTTCTGACAACAAACTGGCGGCTCTTTCTGACACAAACTGGCTGCTCTTTCTGACACAAACTGGCTGCTCTTTCTGACACAAACTGGCGGCTCTTTCTGACACAAACTGGCTGCTCTTTCTGACACAAACTGGCTGCTCTTTCTGACACAAACTGGCGGCTCTTTCTGACACAAACTGGCGGCTCTTTCTGACACAAACTGGCTGCTCTTTCTGACACAAACTGGCTGCTCTTTCTGACACAAACTGGCGGCTCTTTCTGACACAAACTGGCGGCTCTTTCTGACACAAACTGGCTGCTCTTTCTGACACAAACTGGCTGCTCTTTCTGACACAAACTGGCGGCTCTTTCTGACACAAACTGGCGGCTCTTTCTGACACAAACTGGCTGCTCTTTCTGACACAAACTGGCTGCTCTTTCTGACACAAACTGGCTGCTCTTTCTGACACAAACTGGCTGCTCTTTCTGACACAAACTGGCTGCTCTTTCTGACACAAACTGGCGGCTCTTTCTGACACAAACTGGCTGCTCTTTCTGACACAAACTGGCTGCTCTTTCTGACACAAACTGGCGGCTCTTTCTGACACAAACTGGCGGCTCTTTCTGACACAAACTGGCGGATCTTTCTGCCACAAACTGGCGGCTCTTTCTGACACAAACTGGCGGCTCTTTCTGACACAAACTGGCTGCTCTTTCTGACACAAACTGGCGGCTCTTTCTGACACAAACTGGCGGCTCTTTCTGACACAAACTGGCTGCTCTTTCTGACACAAACTGGCGGCTCTTTCTGACACAAACTGGCGGCTCTTTCTGACACAAACTGGCGGCTCTTTCTGACACAAACTGGCGGCTCTTTCTGACACAAACTGGCGGCTCTTTCTGACACAAACTGGCGGCTCTTTCTGACACAAACTGGCTGCTCTTTCTGGCACAAACTGGCTGCTCTTTCTGACACAAACTGGCGGCTCTTTCTGACACAAACTGGCGGCTCTTTCTGACACAAACTGGCGGCTCTTTCTGACACAAACTGGCGGCTAACTGGCGGCTCTTTCTGACACAAACTGGCGGCTCTTTCTGACACAAACTGGCGGCTCTTTCTGACACAAACTGGCTGCTCTTTCTGACACAAACTGGCTGCTCTTTCTGACACAAACTGGCGGCTCTTTCTGACACAAACTGGCGGCTCTTTCTGACACAAACTGGCTGCTCTTTCTGACACAAACTGGCTGCTCTTTCTGACACAAACTGACGGCTCTTTCTGACACAAACTGGCGGCTCTTTCTGACACAAACTGGCGGCTGTTTCTGACACAAACTGGCGGCTCTTTCTGACACAAACTGGCTGCTCTTTCTGACACAAACTGGCTGCTCTTTCTGACACAAACTGGCTGCTCTTTCTGACACAAACTGGCTGCTCTTTCTGACACAAACTGGCGGCTCTTTCTGACACAAACTGGCGGCTCTTTCTGACACAAACTGGCTGCTCTTTCTGACACAAACTGGCGGCTCTTTCTGACAACAAACTGGCGGCTCTTTCTGACACAAACTGGCTGCTCTTTCTGACACAAACTGGCTGCTCTTTCTGACACAAACTGGCGGCTGTTTCTGACACAAACTGGCTGCTCTTTCTGACACAAACTGGCTGCTCTTTCTGACACAAACTGGCGGCTCTTTCTGACACAAACTGGCGGCTCTTTCTGACACAAACTGGCGGCTGTTTCTGACACAAACTGGCTGCTCTTTCTGACACAAACTGGCTGCTCTTTCTGACACAAACTGGCTGCTCTTTCTGACACAAACTGGCTGCTCTTTCTGACACAAACTGGCGGCTCTTTCTGACACAAACTGGCTGCTCTTTCTGACACAAACTGGCTGCTCTTTCTGACACAAACTGGCGGCTCTTTCTGACACAAACTGGCGGCTCTTTCTGACACAAACTGGCGGCTCTTTCTGACACAAACTGGCGGCTCTTTCTGACACAAACTGGCGGCTCTTTCTGACACAAACTGGCGGCTCTTTCTGACACAAACTGGCGGCTCTTTCTGACACAAACTGGCGGCTCTTTCTGACACAAACTGGCTGCTCTTTCTGACACAAACTGGCTGCTCTTTCTGACACAAACTGGCGGCTCTTTCTGACACAAACTGGCGGCTCTTTCTGACACAAACTGGCGGCTCTTTCTGACACAAACTGGCGGCTCTTTCTGACACAAACTGGCGGCTCTTTCTGACACAAACTGGCTGCTCTTTCTGACACAAACTGGCGGCTCTTTCTGACACAAACTGGCGGCTCTTTCTGACACAAACTGGCGGCTCTTTCTGACACAAACTGGCTGCTCTTTCTGACACAAACTGGCTGCTCTTTCTGACACAAACTGGCGGCTCTTTCTGACACAAACTGGCGGCTCTTTCTGACACAAACTGGCTGCTCTTTCTGACACAAACTGGCGGCTCTTTCTGACACAAACTGGCGGCTCTTTCTGACACAAACTGGCGGCTCTTTCTGACACAAACTGGCTGCTCTTTCTGACACAAACTGGCGGCTCTTTCTGACACAAACTGGCGGCTCTTTCTGACACAAACTGGCTGCTCTTTCTGACACAAACTGGCGGCTCTTTCTGACACAAACTGGCGGCTCTTTCTGACACAAACTGGCTGCTCTTTCTGACACAAACTGGCGGCTCTTTCTGACACAAACTGGCGGCTCTTTCTGACACAAACTGGCGGCTCTTTCTGACACAAACTGGCGGCTCTTTCTGACACAAACTGGCGGCTCTTTCTGACACAAACTGGCTGCTCTTTCTGACACAAACTGGCGGCTCTTTCTGACACAAACTGGCGGCTCTTTCTGACACAAACTGGCGGCTCTTTCTGACACAAACTGGCGGCTCTTTCTGACACAAACTGGCGGCTCTTTCTGACACAAACTGGCGGCTCTTTCTGACACAAACTGGCTGCTCTTTCTGACACAAACTGGCTGCTCTTTCTGACACAAACTGGCGGCTCTTTCTGACACAAACTGGCGGCTCTTTCTGACACAAACTGGCTGCTCTTTCTGACACAAACTGGCGGCTCTTTCTGACACAAACTGGCGGCTCTTTCTGACACAAACTGGCTGCTCTTTCTGACACAAACTGGCGGCTCTTTCTGACACAAACTGGCTGCTCTTTCTGACACAAACTGGCTGCTCTTTCTGACACAAACTGGCGGCTCTTTCTGACACAAACTGGCGGCTCTTTCTGACACAAACTGGCGGCTCTTTCTGACACAAACTGGCGGCTCTTTCTGACACAAACTGGCGGCTCTTTCTGACACAAACTGGCGGCTCTTTCTGACACAAACTGGCGGCTCTTTCTGACACAAACTGGCGGCTCTTTCTGACACAAACTGGCGGCTCTTTCTGACACAAACTGGCGGCTCTTTCTGACACAAACTGGCGGCTCTTTCTGACACAAACTGGCGGCTCTTTCTGACACAAACTGGCGGCTCTTTCTGACACAAACTGGCGGCTCTTTCTGACACAAACTGGCGGCTCTTTCTGACACAAACTGGCGGCTCTTTCTGACAAAAACTGGCGGCTCTTTCTGACACAAACTGGCGGCTCTTTCTGACACAAACTGGCTGCTCTTTCTGACACAAACTGACGGCTCTTTCTGACACAAACTGGCGGCTCTTTCTGACACAAACTGGCTGCTCTTTCTGACACAAACTGGCTGCTCTTTCTGACACAAACTGGCTGCTCTTTCTGACACAAACTGGCGGCTCTTTCTGACACAAACTGGCTGCTGGTGTCGTGTGTGGCTGAGCAGCTGAGACTCGTATTAATATTTGCTTTCTGTCCCCTCTGGTCCTCAGGGAGGCATTCCCTATGGTGCTGGTTGCAAACAAAGTGGACTTAGTCCATCTGAGAAAAGTCACAACAGACCAGGGCCAAGAAATGGCTGCGAAGCATAACGTAAGTAACGGCACGTTCCTGAAGGACGAGTCTTAACGTTGGAGTCGGTGAATCTTAAACCGGGCTGCAGTCGCCTCACAGCAGCCCAGTTCCTGCTTCTTTGTGGGGTTTGGACCTTCTCCCTGGTTATCTGGCGTTTCTAAACTGTCCCCAGGAGCAAGTGTGGGGGGTGGTTTGTCTCTGTGTTGGACATTTACAGGTTCAGCAGGTCTGAAATCAGAAACACCGCTTTCCTCAGCAAGATGGCCGCTCTGCCGGCACGTCTCAGACCCGTGGATGCAGGGTCTATCCACAGCCGTGTCTCAAACCGCACACTTGCCCGAGTGCACTGGAGATCAGTGACTGTGTACTTCATCTGTAGTGCACACTATTGTCGCTAAATGCTGATGCAAACAGAGCACTACACTTACAGGAAGTCTCGGACTAGCATTGCCCGCTAACGTGAGCTAACTCTGCTGAGCCGGTATAACCACGGCCTCAAACACACGACCAGATCATAACTGTCATCAGGGAGGGAACATCTTTGTAGCTACATATACGTTAGTAATTATGTCTGAATAATTTCATAAACGTTACTTAAATCAGTGCAACACCGCAGATGCAGCAGGGGGCGCCCCCGCTTCCTTCACCGCCATTATTCAGCTCTGAAAACTGTCCCGCCTCTTCCTCTACGTCAGCAAGATCTCATCCGTTTAGTGCGAGTAGTGTGCTTCGTTTGCACTTCATTTCTGGCCGATATTAGGGAACATCCTGGTGCTTTCAGAGCTCTGAATATTCACCGAAATGACACCATGAACGCACCGCACACTCAAAAACAGTGTTTGAAGCGCTGAAGTGTGCGGTTTGAGACACGGCCACGTCTCTGGTTGTAATTATGAGATGCTGACATTTAAGTTTGTCTGTTATATTACAAATTACAGCATGAATTATAAGCTCACGCTAATCTGACGAACATTCACTCGTGCATGCACTTTTTTTTTTCCTTCTTAAGTTAATGCATTTCATGTTTCACATTACATCCATTCACACAAACTCTTCTAACAAATATGTGTACATATTCACTAAAATTAAACCTTTTTGTAAGACTTCATAGAAAATATGAAAAGGTAATGCTCACTGATGTGCTATCACAATCCTGGGACTGAACATTTGTCTAGTATTTTTTCATGCTGCCTAAAATCTAAAAGCAACCCCCCCTTACGGTGATGTCACGTCAGCCACAGGCTGGGATTTACTCCGTGTTTTCGTTTTCTGTTCCAGCTTTTGTGGAATTGCAGTCGTACTTTTCCCTGTTCTGTAAAAGCCGATCATTAATGCTCATGTCTCAGTTTGGTTTGTCTTCATGTTTCCCCAGATAACTTATATAGAAACCAGTGCCAAGGATCCCCCCATGAATGTGGACAAAGCCTTTCACGAACTGGTCCGAGTTATAAGGTAACTTCTAACTCCTGTTTTCTCTGGTATAAAAATGCATAAAATGCTACGATAACTGTTCGCTGTAATGCGTTAAACTTGAAAATATTTGCTCCCACGTTCAAATTCAGTCAAGACTCAATGTAAATTAAACATTCCTCCATCTTTCCAGTCTGTATTGGAGACTTTCTGAGGAAATGTGAAGTATTTTCTGTCCCGACATGTAATTTAGGAAGAATTTGGCTGGTCTGCATATTTTCTGTGTGGTCGTTTCCTGAGTCTTGTTCTTCTAAACATTTATTCAAAAGTAGTGTTGGCATAATATTTAAGGTTTTACTCATACATGTACACAGAATGGAGGACGGATATTTAGGGTATGTAGTGGATTGCTCTCACTGAGCACGTGCAGACTTGGAAGGGAACAATTTCATAACACAAAGCAGAAAAGCAGCTGGATGAATCAACACTGCCCTCTTGTGGTCATGTTGTAGAAACTCAGCCTTTGAAGGAGTGAGATGACGTTCACGTGGAAAACGGTGGAAAAACTGACAACCGAACACATTTAACACACAAACTTACAGGAAATACAAGAAACTTCTTTTTTATTAAGTTCTTCTCATCAGTAAGTCTGCATCCATCCCTGCGTTTCAGACAAGGATAATAGTTTTGATTTTTAATTAGTTTCAGTTTTATTTAGTTTTGACGAGGGCTGTAACGGTAAAGTGTTTTTTCCTCGGTACAGTAATGCAGAAAAATTTCACAAATATTAACTGTCTCGTGTTTTATCAACAAGTTCACTAAACTTTAACATCACAGCCGAGTTCATACGACATACCTGACCCAGTGTTTCCTACCATTATATAATGGTTATAACATTATATTATGTCAGCACGTCACCTTAGATCTGAACTTTAAGAATATTTAGCACGACTTCATGGAATGAAACTGTTTTTATCAGGGATTATATATCCTTACGCTTTCTGTCCTGTGGTTTCTCTCTTTTTTTGTTTTTTTTTTAAAGGTTTGAAAACGCGACGTGACTTAACAGAGTGTATCTGCTTATTTATTTATTCTGATTATTTATTATTTATTGTGATTAACGCTGGAATGCTGTAACTGGACGGTTGCTGTTACAGGGTTCATGAATGCATCATTCAGCAGTAGTTGTAGGTTATAAACACAGCGGCTATCACACTTACTGCCGTTCATCCCCCCCCCACTCCCAAATGCTGACGCTGATGGGGAAACACTGCGACCGCAGTTCTGCGACGTCCACACACTGATTTCATGATGCCGACTTTTCTTCAGCTCCCTCTTCGTCTAAGCAGAAGTTCTCCGACAGGACTGCAGAGTTGGAGGAGCTTCGGCTCAACAATCTCACATCCATGTTGTTAGAAAGAGGATGGTGATGCTGCGCGGGTGCGTCATGTCCGGTGGCAGCAGGAACTTCACCAAACAAGAAATATCTAAGTAAATCCTGCGCCCAACCGTTCGGTACGGGGTCGTGCCGGACCGAGAGTAGCGTACCGACCGGTTCCACACAAACACACGTACCGTTACGGCCCTAGTTTTGACTTTTTCAGTTAGTTTTAGTTAGTTTGTTCAGCAGGTTTGCTAGTTTTTTTTTATTTTTTGGAAAATGCTTAGTTTTAGTTTAGTTTTTATTAGTTTCAGTTTTAGTTTTGTTTTTTCCCCCTTTAAATTAGACGTATTTGTCTGGTGTGACATTCACAATAATCAGAAAGTCACTCGGAGTAAAACCGGTAAAGCAAAGTAAACAGATTAAATAGAAATAGATTTTAGATCGACCCAAAAGGCTGAATCCCGGCATACACGGTGCGATTTTTGACCGTTTTTGAGCCGGTTTTCCAGTTGTGCGACAATTTTGGGGATCGGGCCCAAAAATGGACTCTTGGCCAAATCGTGTGTCGTGCAGTATACGAGGGGGTGACGAGAGGCGATCGGCGCCTCACGACGAGCTCCCGATCAGAAATCGTGTGTCGCATGAAAATCAAACGTGTGATATTCTGGTCGAGGCTCGTGAGTGAATCTCATGTTGAAGTGGCGCCACGACCAGATGGAACTCTTTCCTCGGAGATTTTCACGTTTCACATACGTGAAACAAAAGTGTGAGTAAACCGGAGGCAGCATGGCGACCCGGCGTGTCATTTGGACGGAGTTTGCTCAGACGATTCCTCGTCCACACACGATGTCGTCGCCTTTCCTTTTTGGCAAATTCTTTGCAAAGACGAGTGCAAATCGCCAAGGCGTCTTCTTCTTCTTCTACCAGCTGTATTTCCTGCGTTGCAGGTCGGGATTGTTCCAGACCCCGACCTGTCTTTGAGGACGTACAGTGTGAGTAGTCGGATCGCATCCGAGCGTCGGTTCGTACAGTATGAGGACAAACATCACAAGCTGTGAACTTTTGAACTCTGCGACTGATTCGCACAATTTGAGTTGGAGCTGCGAGCAATGATGGAAAATATCGCTCCATGTATCCCAGACTTTATATGCAGTCGTGCTCAAGATTATTGACACCCTCCAATTAAAGAAAAGGCTAAATTCACAATAGTAATTCAAATAAGAAACTAATAATATATAAAAATTTAGAAAATTATAATTTAGTGAAATAAAATATTGCTTTTGAATTGTGGTTAGAAATAATTACAAACAAAACTGTCCCAGACACATTACAGCACCTTTCCTGTGAAATGTGGACCAACACACCTGTCAGCAGGTGCAGACGTCTGATTGGACGGTACAGAAAACACCTGATTGCAGTGATTGCCTGAGAATATTGCTCACTTTTTTTTTTTTTTATTTTTCATTATTTTTTTTTTTTTTTTTTTATTTCCTTTTCTTGTTTTTCCCTTTTGGAATAATCTTGAGCACGACTATATGAAATAAATTTACAGAGACGAAAACTAAGGAGGCTTTTACAACAATTTTAGTTAGTTTTGTAAAGTTTCAGTTATCGTTATTTTTCGTTTTTTCGTTAGTTTTTGTTCTTTATAGTCACGTTTGTTTCAGACCTACAGCTTTCAAAAAAAAAGGGTGTGAAGCTTTCACTGTTTTACAAGGTAGCAGTTCCTCCTCAACACTTGCAAGTGTGACACTAAAAATACCGAGTGATGAAGAGTTGAAAGTGTTGCTTCACCCTGCTCCTCCTGCAACCACCTCCTCATGTCTGCTCAAGGATGGGGTCTTTTTGTTAGCCTGGTCCACCAGCCTGACTAACGCCATGTATGAGATACACGGCAGGTCGGTCCAAGTGTATCTATCTGCGGCTTGCAACCCAGTGGGCGTGTCCTATAGTGGGCGTGTCCTATTGTGGGCGTGTCCTATAGTGGGCGTGTCCTTTAGTGGGCGTGTCGCATTGTGGGTGGGTCTGGTTAGGTTTAGGGGAAGGGTCAGGGGTAGGGCTAGATTTTACCGTGCTCTCATTGGCCTGGTGGGCGTGTCGAGTAACGTCACACTACGACACGCCCACTCTACGCCCACTCTACGACACGCCCACTCTACGACACGCCCCTGTCTCGCGAGCCGCAGATAGACCCTTCTCGGTCGGTCTGGGTTCCCTCCGCTGGGAGGTGATTTCCACTCTGGTAAAAAACTGACCGGACCAATCACAGCGCAGCAGTAGAGTCATTAACAGATGAACGTAAAACTCCTCCGATGTCTCCACCGCTGTTTCTGCTCTGTAACTAACAGCTTCCGGGTCATAGTCACATGACGTGCGACACAAACGCTTCCTCATATTAGTAGTTCAGCAATAAACAATGCTGACATGTAACAGAGTATTTATGATAATAAAACCAAACATTCTATGTTAATATACACAAGAAAACTACATTAAATAGAGAGGGAAAAACAACGTGTTAACGCGGACTTTCGGCGTTGCCATAGCAACAGAGTGCTGAGCTACGCCAGCTCGTCTCGCATTGGAAATCAGTCTCCAGCGGAGGAACCAGACTGACCTGCCGTGTATCTCATACATGGCGTTGGTCAGGCTGGTGGACCAGGCTACTTGTTTATTGTTGTTGCGCATAATCTGTAGGGATGCACGATAACCGTATTTTAAAACTGATACCGATAACCGATAAATTTTAGCTCCTAAAGGCCAATAACACACATACATACTTTCAAAATTTCAACTGTATGGGACAGCTAGTGTCTAACATAAGGGAAAGTGGTTTGGAGTACAGGTACTACCCAAACATGAGAATATCCTGAAAAAGTTCATGTATTTCTGTAATTCAACTTAAAAGGTGCAATTTCTGTATTGTTTAGACAAATAATATGCAGATCAATATATTTCCAGCTTTTATTTGTTTCGTCTCTGCGTCATTGCTGCTTCATCTCTGCTTCGTCTATGCTTCGTGTCAGTTTTGTCTCTGTGTCGTGTTGGTTTTGTCTCTGTGTCGTGTCTGCTTCGTCTCCGTTTTGTGTCTGTTTCACCTCCGTGTTGTCTGCTTCGTGTCTGCTTTGTGTCTGTTTTGTCTCCGTGTTGTGTCTGCTTTGTGTCTGTTTTGTCTCCGTTTCGTGTCTTCTTCGTCTCCTTTTTGTGACTGCTTCGTCTTTGCTTCGTGTCTGTTTCGTCTCCGTGTTGTGTCTGCTTTGTGTCTGTTTTGTCTCCGTTTCGTGTCTTCTTCGTCTCCTTTTCGTGTCTGCTTCGTCTCCTTTCCGTGACTGCTTCGTCTCCATTTCGTGTCTTTTTCGTCTCCGTGTCGTGTCTGTTTCGCCTCCATGTTGTCTGCTTCGTCTCTGTTTTGTCTCTGCTTTGTCTCTGTTTCGTGTCTGCTTCATCTCTGTTTCGTCCATAGACTGTATATAATTACTGGACGTAGCTTCCGGTCTCTTCTGAATAGAGAAATGTGAAGCCAGGTGGGCGTGTCTTACCGTCGCCATCTTGCCGTGTCACGTACGTCGTCACTCCAGGAAAATCCTAAAATGGGCACGGCGCGGCCGCGGGGCAAATGATTGACAGCTGACGTACTGTGGGCTAAACGCTAACTGAGCTAACACGAAACTAAGAGGAGCTAACAAAGATAAGCCCCCTAAGCGGCATGGTTAAGGTAAGACATGCTTAGACTTGCAATTCGCTGACTAAACACCGCCGTTGTGCGACTCTGTAACAAACTGAGACCTTATTAAGAGCAAAGAAGGAGCTAACTAGGAGCCTCCGGTCGGCAGGCGGAGCTTCCGGTCTGCCGCATGTCAATCATAAGGACACGCCCTTAATTATGTGTAATTTGAAGAATAAATAACATCTAAACGAATGAGTTATAAAAAAATTCACCCCCCTCACAGTTGACATGAAGGTAAACTTGACCTAATAAACCTAAAATGATTTTTTGAACCAGGCTGTAAACCTGTTTATTTCTGCTGTGAAGTCGGCGTTTTTAACATGGGAGTCTATGGGGATTTGCTCGCTCTTGGAGCAAGCCCTAGCGGATGAAGGGAGGATTACACTATTTGCAACAAGGAAGAGAGCTTCACTGTTCTGAGGCGGAGTTTGCCCCTTGGTTTCGTCTCCGTTTCGTGGTTGATTCGTGTCTGCTTCATCTCTGCTTTGTCTATGTTGCGTGTCTGTTGCGTGTCTGTTTCGTGTCTGCTTCATCTCTGCTCTGTGGCTGTACAAAATATAAGCTAAAATTGTGGAAAACTTCTCCAAAAGCTTGGGGTGGATTTTATTTGTCTATATTGTGATAACTTTACTCGTACTGTAGCAGCTGGAAAAGTCCTGGAAAATAACTTCATGAACAGAGTGTGAACCCTGATGGAGTCGGAGCTGAGAAGTGTTTGTGTTCATGAATGCGGTTTGTAATTAAAAGCACTTTGATTGGCCGGGCTGAAAAATCTCTTCCTTTGACACTGGCCTTTCTACTGGTTTTGTGTTGTATAATGGTTGCATCACGGTTCTTTGCTCTCAAACTGGCTCCACTGAAGGTTTTTCTCTTTTCACCCCCCCCCCCCCAGACAACAGGTTCCAGAGCGAAACCAGAAGAAGAAAAAGAAGATGAAGTGGCGAGCAGAGCGTTCGACGGGTTCTCACAGGTTCCACTGTGCCATCTTGTGACCTCCTTTGTCGTCTTCATCCTTTTATCACATCCACTCTCAAACCAACATGCACATCAACATACCTTTGGATGTCAGGGAACTCCCCAGCAGTGCTTTAACTGCTGGAGCACAAAAAAGGAGGGGGGGCCACTGAGTGTCAAAAGGTAAAATGAATCTGGAACATGGGACTGGTGTCCCCTCAGCCTTTCACATGCCTTGGAATGAGCGCCGTGCCCTCTCATCAAGGTTGCCCCCCCCCCCATGCATTCCACCTTGAACTACTTAGTCATCAAACTGATCTTCAAAACTAAGTCTAATTTTTTACTTTAATATTAAATGTGGCACAAGATCTTTTTTGGGGGGGGGGGGGCAGAGATGAGAAAACGCCTGATGTCTTGAGAAAGCAAAGGAAAAGCGCGTAACTGGCCGAAAGCAGCACCTGGTGTTTACACACATCTGGCTTTTCTTCACTTTTCTGCCGTCACACTCCTGCTTGTGGAAGAGGAGCCCCCTACGGACCCCCCCTCCCCTCCGGAGAGGCTTTCTGGACATGAATAAAAGTGGTGATGTTGGAGGACGTTGAGTTAAGCGTGAGCGTAGCATGTACGTGATTATCATGCTCTGGCTCTGAGACGTGGGGGGGACGGTGGTAGAAAGTGCAGGAAATGTGTTGACATGTTTGGATTGTGGCCATATCACATGTTTGTGTTTTAAACACTCAGATAACTCGACGTAACAGGGTTTATACCAACACTGATCGGTTAAGGGCCAAGTTTACCGAGAATTGCAGTGCAGATTATTTTCCCACATGTACATGGACAGTACGCAGGAGCCACTTTATTTGTACTTTCAAGTATTTGATGACAGTTTATGGTTTGACTCTTCAGTAATCCAGCGGCTGTGTCTCAATCCGCACACTTGAGCACTTCGAACACTTTGAACGCTGTCTTTGAGAGCGTAGTGCGTTCACACTGTCATTTAAGCTAAAATTCAGAGCTCTGAAATTACGATATAATCAGCCCCCATCGGTATCGACCTATATCTGCTTTAAAACTGAGTATCGGACATCGGCCACCCCACTGATATTTAATCAATCAGCCTGCTGTTTCTAAAGTCTAAAAAAAAAAAAAAAAAAACCTTCCTTAAAAACTTCTTTTTTACAGACTTTAAACTTATTTTTTCCCATACCTAGTCTTTATATTAGTACACTGAAATCGCGATATTTTCATGTGCTGATATCATATTCACATTTAAAAATGTGGTGTCGATCTATTTTACTAACGAAATCTTGCGATATTTCATCGTTCTGTTACAAAATCTAGCGAGAATTGACGAAAATTTTGAGATATTTTCATATGCTGATATATTGACATTTAATAATGTGGTATTCATCTATTTTGCTCATGAAATCTTGCGATATTTCATCGTTCTGTTACGAAATCTCACGAGATCTGATGTAAATTTCACAATATTTTCATACGCTGATATCATAATGACATTGGAAAACGTGGTATTGTTTTATTTTGCTCATGAAATCTTGCGATATTTCATCGTTCTGTTATGAAATCTCAGGAGAATTCACGAAATATCTTGATGTAACAGAACGATGAAATCTTGCGAGATTTTGTAAGCAAAGTAGATTGATACCGAGTTTTTAAATGTCAATTTGATATTGGCATTTGAAAATATTGCGATATTTCAGCGTATCGATATTTTTTCCCACCCCGGGGCGTGGACGGGTGACCCAGCCTACATAGACCGGGTAGGACCTCACCCCTGAATCTGGACATAGCCGTTCCTCTCGCACTAAACAGACGCAGCGGAAGAAGCGGGACTTCTGAACTGCTTTCAGAGCTGAATGATGGCGGAGAACGAAGCGGTGGCCCCCCCTGCTGCAGCGGAGGCGGCGTTGCACCGACGCGAGTAACGCTGGTTAAATTACTCAGACATGAGTACGGATGTAAAATGCAGCTACCAAGCTGTTCACTCCCGATGACAGTTATGGTCTGGTTCCAGGTTCTGGTCTGGTACCAGGTTCTGGTCTGGTACCAGGTTCTGGTCTGGTTCCAGGTTCTGGTCCGGTACCAGGTTCTGGTCTGGTTCCAGGTTCTGATCTGGTTCCAGGTTCTGGGTCTGGTACCAGGTTCTGGTCTGGTTCCAGGTTCTGGTCTGGAACCAGGTTCTGGTCTGGTACCAGGTTCTGGTCTGGTTCCAGGTTCTGGTCCGGTACCAGGTTCTGGTCTGGTTCCAGGTTCTGATCTGGTTCCAGGTTCTGGTCTGGTACCAGGTTCTGGTCTGGTTCCAGGTTCTGGTCTGGAACCAGGTTCTGGTCTGGTACCAGGTTCTGGTCATGTGTTTGGGGCCGCGTTATACCGGCTCAGTAGAGTTAGCTCTCGTTAGCGGGCGATGCTAGTCCGTCCCTTCTGGTAAGTGCAGTGCTGTGTTCAGGTCAGCATTTAGTGACGATAGTACGTACTACAGACGAAGTACACGGTGCGTACTACAGGCGAAGTACACGGTGCGTACTACAGGCGAAGTACACGGTGGGTACTACAGGCGAAGTACACGGTGCGTACTACAGACGAAGTACACGGTGCGTACTACAGGCGAAGTACACGGTGGGTACTACAGACGAAGTACACGGTGGGTACTACAGGCGAAGTACACGGTGCGTACTACGGACGAAGTACACGGTGCGTGCTACGGACGAAGTACACGGTGCGTACTACGGACGACGTACACGGTGCGTACTACGGACGAAGTACACGGTGCGTACTACGGACGAAGTACACGGTGCGTACTACGGACGAAGTACACGGTGCGTACTACGGACGAAGTACACGGTGCGTACTACGGACGAAGTACACGGTGCGTACTACGGACGAAGTACACGGTGCGTGCTACAGACGAAGTACACGGTGCGTGCTACGGACGACGTACACGGTGCGTACTACGGACGACGTACACGGTGCGTACTACGGACGAAGTACACGGTGCGTACTACGGACGAAGTACACGGTGCGTACTACAGACGAAGTACACGGTGCGTACTACAGACGAAGTACACGGTGAACACCAGTGCACTCGGGCAAGCGTGCGGTCTGAGACACGGCTGGCGTGCGATCCTTGATCTGTAGATCAGTACTGTATGACCATTTACATTCTTATCTTTTTCTTAACAAATTCACAAACTTCTTATTTTTCTTTTTTTTGTTTTAATGTATCTTGAAGTGTTATTCCAATATTTGTGCTATATGAAGTATCTAACTGTATAGGTGGCAATGTAGACAAATTCACTGCTGTTTCACAAAGAATCTTTGGGAAGAATAAAAAGTCGATAAGGGATGAAGAAGGCTCCATGCTTCGGGCCGAAACGGGCCGCAGAAGCTGATTTGCACTGGCCACGAACCAAAATAATGTGATGTCACTTTATTTTCAATCCAGGGGCTTTTCTGACTCCACCGCTGAATTCAGGACTATCTGGTAAGACGAATCCTGCTCAGTCCAGGCCGGTAAAACGCCGTCGCTCGGTGTGGCGGAGGCTGCCCGGAGCGGGGGCGTGGCTCCAAGCCGTGGTAGCGGGGGCGTGGCTCCAAGCCGTGGTAGCTGCAGGAGAAACCTCACGGTCGAAGCAACGAGCACCTCGTGCATGCGCGCTGCGAGGTGCATGGGAATGTACAGTTTAACAACCTATGAAATGGCTTGTACTGTTATCAGACTAAAGTTTCCGGTGGACGTCTCGTCTCGTCTGGACGAATCACCGACTCCCGAAGGAAAACATTTTTGCACTTTTAATACAACTTCTGACTTTCCTATTGGCACGTTGCTTTCTTTTCAAATGTGTAAGTGAGCGGGAAGGCGCAGGGAAAATGATCTGAATGTAAATTTAATAAAAGCAAACAGTCGGTTTGGAGTTGTAGCGTCGTGTGCCTCTGTATGCCTGTTGCCCTGGACATGATTGTAACACGTGAAATAATTTGGGATTTGATCGTTAGTCCAAGAAGATGAGTTGCATTTACAGTCGTCCTCAAAATAATCCATTCCCTCAAATTAAAGAAGGAAAAAAAGCTGTCAGTGGTTACATGATGTTTTTTAATCTGGAATGAATAATTAGAATTAAATGATTCAGAATTAAATTATTCTCCTTCGTGTTTACATGGAAATAATAACTCTGATTCAAGGTTCACACGGAAAAATCGTTTATCTAATTCCGCTTTAGATCGGGGGAGTGAGGAAGGGTTCTGATTGGACGGGGGGCGGGTCCGTTTACATCTACCTGGAACTAAACAGACGCCGGTTCCTGGGTTCTGATTGGACAGGGGGGCGGGTGCGTTTACATCTACCTGGAACTAAACAGACGCCGGTTCCTGGGTTCTGATTGGACGGGGGCGGGTCCTTTTACATCTACCTGGAACTAAACAGACGCCGGTTCCTGGGTTCTGATTGGACAGGGGGCGGGTGCGTTTACATCTACCTGGAACTAAACAGACGCCGGTTCCTGGGTTCTGATTGGACGGGGGGCGGGTCCGTTTACATCTACCTGGAACTAAACAGACGCCGGTTCCTGGGTTCTGATTGGACGGGGGGCGGGTCCTTTTACATCTACCTGGAACTAAACAGACGCCGGTTCCTGGGTTCTGATTGGACGGGGGGGCGGGTCCTTTTACATCTACCTGGAACTAAACAGACGCCGGTTCCTGGGTTCTGATTGGACGGGGGGCGGGTCCGTTTACATCTACCTGGAACTAAACAGACGCCGGTTCCTGGGTTCTGATTGGACGGGGGGCGGGTCCGTTTACATCTACCTTGAACTAAACAGACGCCGGTTCCTGGGTTCTGATTGGACGGGGGCGGGTCCGTTTACATCTACCTGGAACTAAAAAGACGCCGGTTCCTGGGTTCTGATTGGACGGGGGGCGGGTCCGTTTGCATCTACCTGGAACTAAGCAGACGCTGGTTCCTGGGTTCTGATTGGACGGGTGGCGGGTCCGTTTACATCTACCTGGAACTAAACAGATGCCGGTTCCTGGGTTCTGATTGGACGGGGCGGGTCCGTTTACATCTACCTGGAACTAAACAGACGCCGGTTCCTGGTTTCTGATTGGACGGGGGGCGGGTCCTTTTACATCTACCTGAAACTAAACAGACGCCGGTTCCTGGGTTCTGATTGGACGGGGGGCGGGTCCTTTTACATCTACCTGGAACTAAACAGACGCCGGCTCCTGGTTCTGATTGACGGGGGGCGGGTCCGTTTACATCTACCTGGAACTAAACAGACGCCCGTTCCTGGGTTCGGATTGACGGGGGGCGGGTCCGTTTACATCTACCTGGAACTAAACAGACGCCGGTTCCTGGGTTCTGATTGGACGGGGGGCGGGTCCTTTTACATCTACCTGAAACTAAACAGACGCCGGTTCCTGGGTTCTGATTGGACAGGGGCGGGTCCTTTTACATCTACCTGAAACTAAACAGACGCCGGTTCCTGGGTTCTGATTGGACGGGGGGCGGGTCCTTTTACATCTACCTGGAACTAAACAGACGCCGGTTCCTGGGTTCTGATTGGATGGGGGCGGGTCCGTTTACATCTACCTGGAACTAAACAGACGCCGGTTCCTGGGTTCTGATTGGACAGGGGGCGGGTCTGTTTACATCTACCTGGAACTAAACAGACGCCGGTTCCTGGGTTCTGATTGGACGGGGGGCGGGTCTGTTTACATCTACCTGGAACTAAACAGACGCCGGTTCCTGGGTTCTGATTGACGGGGGCGGGTCCGTTTACATCTACCTGGAACCAGACAAACGCCGGTTCCTGGGTTCTGATTGGACGGGGGGCGGGTCCGTTTACATCTACCTGGAACCAGACAGACGCCGGTTCCTGGGTTCTGATTGGACGGGGGGCGGGTCCTTTTACATCTACCTGGAACTAAACAGACGCCGGTTCCTGGGTTCTGATTGGATGGGGGGCGGGTCTGTTTACATCTACCTGGAACTAAGCAGACGCCGGTTCCTGGGTTCTGATTGGACGGGGGGCGGGTCTGTTTACATCTACCTGGAACTAAACAGACGCCGGTTCCTGGGTTCTGATTGGACGGGGGGCGGGTCTGTTTACATCTACCTGGAACTGAACAGACGCCGGTTCCTGGGTTCTTATTGGACGGGGGGGCGGGTCCGTTTACATCTACCTGGAACTAAACAGACGCCGGTTCCTGGGTTCTTATTGGACGGGGGGCGGGTCCTTTTACATCTACCTGGAACTAAACAGACGCCGGTTCCTGGTTTCTTATTGACGGGGGGCGGGTCCGTTTACATCTACCTGGAACCAGACAGACGCCGGTTCCTGGGTTCTGATTGACGGGGGGCGGGTCCGTTTACATCTACCTGGAACTAAACAGACGCAGGTTCCTGGGTTCTGATTGGACGGGGGCGGGTCCTTTTACATCTACCTGGAACTAAACAGACGCCGGTTCCTGGGTTCTGATTGGACGGGGGGCGGGTCCGTTTGCATCTACCTGGAACTAAACAGACGCCCGCATCTGGGTTCTGATTGGACGGGGGGCGGGTCCGTTTACATCTACCTGGAACTAAACAGACGCAGGTTCCTGGGTTCTGATTGGACGGGGGGCGGGTCCTTTTACATCTACCTGGAACTAAACAGACGCCGGTTCCTGGGTTCTGATTGGACGGGGGGCGGGTCCGTTTGCATCTACCTGGAACTAAACAGACGCCCGCATCTGGGTTCTGATTGGACGGGGGGCGGGTCCGTTTACATCTACCTGGAACTAAACAGACGCCGGTTTCTGCTCCTTTTCGCTTCGACTACGACAAGAGAACCACGTAACAGATTTTCACTGTATCCTGATTGTAGTTCTGTCGCAGCAGCTCAACGCTAACATGCTTCTTCACTTCCGCACGTGTCCAGCGCTTCTTTCACGTGCGCTACATCAAGCGCCATTAGAACAGGACAAGAGAAGTAGCATGCTCAGAACGACAGGAATGAACGGGGCGGAATAAAACGTTTTTATGTGAAGCAAATTGTTTTATTCAGAATTAAGAGGAATAAACCAACCGCTAGTTCGGAATTAAGTTTTATTTAGAATTATTGTTTGCATTTGGAATTAAGGGTTTACGTGGTCTTTTTAAAGCGGAATGAACTTTTCTTCTGAATTAAAACTCTCATGTAAACGGGGTCATTGGCTGGGTTTCCATGACGCGTGATATTTCTCAAAACCGAAATATAATTAAAAACCGCTTATGGAAACGCCTACATTTCGGGGAAAAAAAAAACTCTCCCATATCGCAATTTTTTTTTGTTGTTGTCTGGGTAACGAGCTGCTCGTCTCAGCTGTACTACGGAAGCGCGCATCGTGAACGCGAGGCCCCGAAAAGAGAAACGAACTTTCTGATGACTCTGAAAGATAAATCTGAACTCACAGGACAATAGTACTCGTTCGTTCCTTCATTCAACTTAAAGCACTGGCGAATATCAAGGAGTTTTGCTGCAGATAATGTCTTTTATAGTGACTGCCCCGTCTCCGCCGTGATAGTGGACGTTCACCGAAAAGCGACTCAACTTGACATCTTCCAAATGAGTTCGACACCACGAATCGGTTGATAACACGGTATGACTGCGCCTTCGTAACCCACCTAGTGAAATAAGATGAAACTGACAAAAGTAATAATAAAAAAAATTCTATAAAATTAATCATTAAATTGATTGTGAATTGTGGTTCAACAGAAATATTTAAAACACAAAAAATAAAATGAGCAACAAGCATGATGGGGCTCCGAAGCTAGAATGTGGTTGAGCTACACTTTGAGACAATCACTGCAATCAGGACGTCCACACGGCGACGATCAGAGGAGAAGACGCGAAAATGGCGTCTGGTCTTCATGTTTTTATCCGCGTTTACACGAGCGTCGTCACGAAGAAACCTGCGTGGATGCAAGCGTGTTTGGAATCGGATTGGATCTGCACGGCAGGTCGTTCGTGGTGCTGTGACAGAACTTCATCGCGTCCGCATGCGTAGAATCTACCGTAGATCTGCTGCGCAATATTCTATTCCACTAAATCATAATTATAAAAATTTAAATTTATTAGTTTCTTTTTTTTTCTTACTGTTGTGAAATGATCCTTTTCACTAATCTGAGGGTTTGAATAATTTTAAGGACGACCGTTAGCCTGTTTTTGAATGAAGGTTTGAGAAGTCTTATTTAATTCAGCGACGGCTGGGAGCCGAGAAAAACCGAACACTTAAAACAGACGGACTGTTGACCAACGAAGCAACAGAGGAAAAGAAAAAACATACTGAATGTGTTAATGAAAATGTCCCATCATGTGTGTTTGATACATTTTTTAATTATGATTCTTACAGTGGTTTTTTTTTCTTAAACAACTGAATAATTTATTGCTGTCCATGTTACCTCAGTGTGTTCAAGACCTAAAAATCAACATTTAAGTGACTATATATCCAATTATTTGACCCTGGATTATGTGAGCCAAATTAAACTCTTCTTTGAGTTATTTTTCTTTTCTTTTTTCTAAAGTCATGTAATTGATTCAAGTTGTGCACATCTTGAAATTTCGTCCGTATGTGAAGGGCCGTGTAAACTCTGAATTATGACTTTTCCGACCAGTTGTGTACTGTGTGTTTTGGCAGGTCTGTTGTGATTAACTGGCTGTCAGACTGAGGAGCTAGACGAGGCACAAACGAACTGTGGCCTTTTTATCTGGCCTCAGGGGTCGATGACGTTTCAATAAAGAAATAAAAGTTGTTGTGACTTCACGTGTTTTGGCTGCTCGAGTTTCTCTGCTTGTGAATGTGACGTCACACCGTGTCCAGCTGGAAAGTCAAGTCGCTGCAGCGCCGGGCTGTTCTGCTCTGAAGCAGTCCCACATCCACCGATGATGGACATTAAAGGAACAGTCCACCCACAGAATGATGTAATTTTATCTTCCACTTCCCCTCATGGTGAGAAAGACTCTGCAGCACTTTTTTAATATCTCAAATGCAGCCGGCGATCAGGAAGGCTTCTCGTTTCCCCCCAACTTTCATATAATGGAGTTCACCGGGGTCCGAGCCAAAAAGGTCCTTAAAGTCCACAAAAACGTGTCAATATTCCTCCATACTGCTCGTCCAATGTAATCCAAGTGTCCTGAGTGGGTAGCGTCCAGAATTTACTGGAAACCATCATTTAGTAGATTTTTTAGAGAGTAAACAGTAGAACATCTTACTTTTGCGAAGCGCCGATATGCGCGTTCACGAAACTACGGAAGCAGTGTTGCCAACTCTTCGTGAAGAGGAGTGGCAATGGGGGATTATCACGCTTCTGTGTTCCGGTTTCCGGAACGTGAAACATTTAGCGGCTTCTCTTCTGGTCCAGTTCAACGTCGCTGCTCTGTTCCACTTCGTAAATTGCATAAACGCCAACCCTACTTAAATTTTCATGGATTCCCGACTGAAGTGATGCTAAGGAAGAAGTGGATCAAAGCGATTCGCCGGAGTGAAGGGCCGAACTTTATAATAAACAACGTAGCACGTTTGTTTGTAGCCAGCACTTCAATGATGCTAACAGCTAGCGTTAGCAGGCTAGCGTTTGCTGACGTGCCTAACTTTGTGCGTCTTAAAACATGCAAACATCTGAAAATCGGGTCTGTACCCCCCCGTTTCCAGTGGAACAACTGGGGACTGATAAGAAAGGAGACGCTTTCAGATGCTCGTGTGTTTTCAACCGCAAAGTTGGGCATAAAGTTTGGTATTTCCTCACTTCTTCAGCCAAACATTCTTCAGTTGGACTCATATCTACGTCTTCGTAGGCTAGCTGGTTTAAAAACGGCGCATGTAGTGTTTATGTGGTGGGAAACCAATAACAGCCCTGGCCGTCTCCGTCGTCCCTCGACGGAGTGACGGAGAAGCTCTCCGTAACCTACGTAGGGAACTTTACGGACGACTGTAAACTAGGCTTTAGAGGATGTACGGAGAACATTCATGACAACGGTGAAACTGGACGGCGGTATGTAGGCCAGGTGCGGGGACAACGTTTGGTACGGACGAGACAATTTCGTCGGTATCCGGAGGTATGAAGCTCGCTTTAATATTCTCACGTATGTTATGATGAGAGGCTGAAACGAGGCAGTTCGGGTCCAGCGATCTTTGACTGGACCCACAGCTGTACTAGAATAATACATGTATGTACTCACAGCTGTAAAATAATACATGTATGTACCCACAGCTGTACTAGAATAATACATGTATGTACTCACAGCTGTACTAGAATAATACATGTATGTACTCACAGCTACAACAGAAACATGTTAAACAAAAGCCACCAAACATACAGAATATAATTTAATTTTACTTCAAACTCAGAATGAACTCCGATATTCCGCGATCTCTTGCAGTTAACTCACTGGCTGCCAATCATGTGTTTCCACGTTAATTAAGGGTTTTAATCGGCGGAGCTACTTTAATCTCTGGCGGAGCTTGTCAGAGAGAACCAAGAGCTCATGATAATTTTTTCAGTAGTTTTCATCTAATCCAGCAGATGGCGGTGTCAGACAAGTTAAAAAACTACCAGGAAGTGATGCGCTTCCATGATGCTTCCTGTGTGGTTAGCGGTTAGAGCTAACCGGCTGAAGTGTGCTGGATCCTGCAGCGGGGGGGGGGGAGAACATGGCGACCGGTCGTAATGGAAGCAGTTTAGGAGGTGGATGAAGGAGGAAAGTTTGTGGAAAAAGTGATCGGTGACAGACAGACACGATCGATCGAAGACACGATGGAAATACAGCAGCGAAGTGCAGCAGCTGAAAGTGAAAGTAAGTCAACAGCACGCGGTTGTTTCCCGAGGGGGGGGCGTGCACACCTAATCTGCGGTAGCGGGAGGAGGGAGAGAGAGAGGGAGGGAGGAGTAGAGAGACGTTTCTGCTCTATGTTTCTGCCAAATATTATGGTGTGAAACAAACTTGTGACTTATTCAGCTAGTAAATAATTATTTAGCCTCCAAAACTCTTTTCTCAGTGTCGTATTTGCTGTTTCATAGAAGTAAACAGCTGATCAGATGATGAAGGTGTCACTAAAGTAAAAAAATATTGGCATCAAAGACACTTTTCCACTTGAAGCGGACCGTCACATTCAAAGCTATTTTTCTCTGCTTTTTGGTCAGAAACAGGCATTTTTGCTGCAACAAAGCCATGTTCTACTGCAGATTACTAAAGAATGGAAAAAGATAGAAACAAATGTTTTTTTCTGATAAAAGAAGAGAGTCTAAGCTTTCCTTTGGTACATTCAGTGTTTGTATTGGCATAGTACACAATATTCTGTGGATCTCCCAAAATCTGTGAAAATGCTTAAAAATCCTGGCAATATGGAGCTCTGCTCGGAAAAGGTCTGGCAGTCAATGAGTTAAACACGTTACGATCTTCTACCATCTGATCCTTATTTTGTTGACGATCATTGATTTAAAAATTAATTCTTTTACCAAAGTGATCAGGGAAGTTTGACCAAACGCTGATGTGTGATCTTAAAAAAGAGGAAAAAAAGATATTATTTCAGCAGAGGCTGTAATTCTGGATGATATGTGGACATTATGCACGAACTGGATGCATTAATAACACCTACATTGTCACGTTTGATCTCCTACCCAGGTTTCATTCTAATCTGATGCTTTCTGATATCAGAAATGAGGAATAATCGCTAGAAAACCTCTGAAAACCTTCAGTTTCAGACGTGATTGAATTACATTTAAAGCTTGATATTAACAATATGTCAATATTAACGCGCAGATGCCAAAACGATGCATCGTTGTCACATGAATGAAACAACCAGGCGAAACTTCTGGTTGATCGAGCAGAATTGACTCCAGAGTGGAAACACGATCCATGAGTGGCTGAAGTCTGGAGTCATATTCTGTCCATTCCTTCCTCCTTCCCGACGGTTACGTACTTCGGTTTTGGTGGAAAAGCTCTGTTGTCTTCGGCGAACGACCTGCGATCAAAGCCGTGTTCGTCATCCTGGGAGAACATGTACCGCATGTTTCCAGAGTCAACCTGCTGCTTCAGCAGAAACTGCCCTCATTCATCTTCAGAGCCGTCAGCGCTCCGTGAATTAGCTCTGGAAGAATGTGAAACCCATTTTTGCCTCAGTGACTTCACGCCCTCGGGGAAGCCGGGCCGGCACACTGAAGCTGCTGCATCTCTGGAACTGATTTCCTTTCATGTCCTCGTCCGTGAGATTGGTAAGCGGGGGCTACATGACATGAAATGACAGCTACAAGATGGGGATCAGCTTTCATAAGAAATCTCATTTCTGCTTTTATGCTGAATTAAGAGAATCCACTTAATGTTAGACACTTAAAACGCAGCAAAGCCTTTAACCTGGAAGGTGCCTTCATGCTACAGCAGGTACGGAAAGTATTCAGACCCCTTTCAACTTTCACTCTTTGTCTCATTGCAGCCATTTGCTATAATAAAAAAAGTTCATTTTATTTCTCACTAATGTCACTCAGCTCCCCATGTGGACAGAAAAAAACAAAAGTAGAAATTTTTGCAAATGTATCAAAAAAGAAAAACTGAAATATGACATGGTCATAAGTATTCAGAGTCTTTGCAGTGACTCGTATTTAACTCATATTCTGTCCATTCCTTCTGATCCTCCTTGAGATGGTTCTACTCCTTCATTGGAGTCCAGCTGTGTTTAATTAAACTGATTGGACGTGATTAGGAAAGACACACACCTGTCTATATAAGAGCTTCCAGCTCACAGTGCATGTCAGAGCAAATGAGGATCATGAGGTGGAAGGAACTGTCCAAGGAGCTCAGAGACAGAATTGTGGCGAGACACAGATCTGGACAAGGTTACAAAAGAGTTTCTGCAGCACTAAAGGTTCCTAAGAGCACGGTGGCCTCCATAGTCCTTACATGGAAGAAGTTTGGGACGACCAGAACTCTTCCTAGACCCGGCCGTCCAGCCAAACTGAGCAATGGTGGGAGAAGAGCCTTGGTGAGAGAGTAAAGAAGAAGCCAAAGATCACTGTGGCTGAGCTCCAGAGATGCAGTAGGGAGATGGAGAAAGTTCCACAAAGTCAGTATCACTGCAGCCTCCACCAGTCGGGGCTTTATGGCAGAGCGGCCCGATGGAAGCCTCTCCTCAGTGCAGACATATGAAAGCCCGCATAGAGTTTGCCAAAAACACATGAAGGACTCCCAGACTGAGAGAAATAAGATTCTCTGGTCTGATGAGACCAAGATTGAACTTTCTGGAGTTCATTCTAAGCGGTATGTGTGGAGAAAACCAGGCACTGCTCATCACCTGCCCAATACCATCCCAACAGTGAAGCACGGTGGCGGCAGCATCATGGTATGGGGGTGTTTTTCAGCTGCAGGGACAGGACGACTGGTTGCAGTTGAAGGAAAGATGGATGCGGCCAAGTACAGAGATCCTGGAAGAAAAGCTCTTCCAGAGTTCAGGAGCTCAGACTGGGCCGAAGGTTCACCTTCCAACAAGACAATGACCCTCACACACAGCTGAAATAACAAAGGAGTGGATCAGAACCACTCTGGACCATTCTGGACCGGCCCAGCCAGAACCCGGACTTAAACCCAACTGAGCATCTCTGAGAGACCTGAAAATGGCTGAACACCACCGTTCACCATCCAACCTGCCAGAACTGGAGAGGATCTGCAAGAAGAACCAGAAGATCCCAAATCCAGGTGTGGAACATTGTTGCATCATTCCCAAGAAGATTCATGGCTGTACCAGCTCAGAAGTACTTCTACCCAGTACTGAGCAAAGTACGCAATACTTATCACCATGTCATAGTTCAGGTTTTCTTCTAAAATAAATTTGCAAAAATTTCTACATTTCTGTTTTTTTCTGTCCACATGGGGAGCTGAGTGACATTAATGAGAAATAAAATCAACTATTTTAATTTTAGCAAATGGCTGCAAAGAGACAAAACGTGAAAAGTTTAAAGGGGTCTGAATACTTTCCGTACCTGCTGTATATAGCGGTGAAAATAAGAAGGAAATGTAAAAGTTTTTACTTCCAGTTGTGCTTGAAAGTTTACATCCCATTAAAGAAAAAAAAAAAGAGCTGCCAGTGAAATAAATTAAAATCGAGAAAAATGATCAAATTCTATGAAAATCATGACATTGATTTTGAGTTTTGGTTCAACAGAAATATTGAAAACAAACATGGTGGGGCTCCTGAACTAAGACGTTGCTGAGCAACACCGACACAATCGCTGCAATCAGGTGTTTTCTGTAACGTCCAATCAGACGTCTGCAGTCGTGATGGGATGTTTGGCTCTTTTGAATCTAAAACGGCTCTTAATTTAGGATCTTTTGTAGCTACGTTTCACTTTAAAGGCGTTAAAGATGCTTTTTTTTCATCAATTTTTTCAATAATCCATGAAAATGGGTTTACTACCCACACACTATGATTAATCAAAAACTTCAAATATATATGAATATACACCTGTAGTGTGGTGAACTCTCATGGACGCATCGGGGAAGTACGATGTAATACTGATGTAGTACTGTTGTTCTACTGTTTAGGCTCAAAAAATCTACTAAATGATGTCATTTCCAGTAAATTCTGGACGCTACCCACTCAGGATACTTGGACATTGGACGAGCAGTTTGGAGGAATATTGACACGTTTTTGTGGACTTTAAGGACCTTTTGGGCTCGGACCCCGGTGAACTGCAGAGTCTTGCTCAGCATGAGGATGAGGAGAAGATGAAGGACCATCATTCTTTGGGTGTACTATCCCTTTAAACTTCGATATCAGATATTTTCTGATCATAAGTTTCGAGTATAAACGGCACAGATTTGTTTTTGAATTTTACGGTCCCACGGCGATCTTTTTTCCTTTAAAACACAGCGTGAGTTCAGTATGTGTTGTTTTTTAAACACACACACTGAAATTGGCTGTTGTTGTCATGGTAACATCGTTATAACGTCTGTGTTATTTTTCTCGCTGTTCTGGCTCATAAACAGGCTGTTTGTCTCATTTTTCCTGAGTTGGTGCAACTGGAACGCAAAATAGCTGGTGATGACATCATCAAACGCTTGGAATCCCGGAACAACCTGAACACACCACAGCACTTGTTGGAAAAACGTGGGATTTAAAGAAAGAGAGAGAGAAAAAAGAACCGTGGATGCAGAAAACATCCTGTTTGGCAGCTTTGAAGTTTTCTTTTAAGAAAGTATAACGACTGTTTCAGGGATTCCTGTTTAGTGAAATCTTTTGTTCTTAAATGAGCCCAGCATGAAAAAGCTTTTCCTCGCGCTCTTCCACATTCTGACTCAGTCTATTAGATTCCACATCATCATGTGTTAGTTGCTGCTCATCTGAGCTTTTATCTACATGTATGTTTTTTGTTGTCCTGGTTTTCATGATGAGGTGATCTGTGGAGGATGAACATGAGGAGCTCAACAGACTCGGCTGAACTCTTCCAGTGCAATGTGAGGATCTCACCACCAGGGGTCAGCCTTTACCGACTCTTCAGCCCCAAAACCCTCCCTGGAAAACCTCCAGTCACATGTGAATTCATTTCAATCAAACCCACAGTAAATGTGCCAAAGACCACTGCAAGGGCTCCAAATGCAGATCTGAGTATCTGTGTGAACATTTTCTTGTTAAAGGAAACAAAACACTGTTGGTCTTTTTAAAAGTTGACGTGAGAATACGCACAGCTCATTAAAATGGAAATCAGCTGGTAAAAGAGGTGAATTACCCGGCGTGACACGCTGAATTCATTCAGATGTCGCCGATAATGACGAACCTGTGGAGCTGAAGCTGGAAGCTTTTGTTCCTGAGCTGAGGGCAGATTTTGCAGAAATATTTAAATGACTGGATTAAGAGCACACAGTCGTTTTCAAAATTATTCATTGTTTTGTTTTATTGTTTTTGTTTGTCTGTTTTTAATATTTCTGTTACCCACAATTCAAAATCAGTGTCACGAATTTAATCTAATTATTTTGTATTATTTTTGTCAGTTTCATTCAGCGAGCGGCTGATTTTGTCACTCTTTAATTGGAGGGTATGAATCATTTTGAGGACGACTGTAGGTGCTGAAACATTCTGTGTAGACTGAAGCCAATCTGAAACCTGCATTTAGCAAAGCAGGGAAAATGAAGCCTCGACCGTGTGCAGATGGATTCAGCGTTCACTGCTGAGACAGATGACAACAGCATGTGAGTCAGAATGAAAAGCAAAAAAGGGAAAGGCAGCTTTGCACATTTGTTATTTCTACTCTGTCACATCCAAGTATGACACAAAGCATCATTTAAATGACACAAAAAGCAGCAGGTAATTCAGGCAACTGTGATTTTCTGGAGGCAGATTCAGAGACGGGATGATGCCAGAAGATAAAAAAAAAAAACTAAGGAAACATGAATTTTAATGGCTAAATACTTTTCTTTTTGCACCTTAATGTTTTATTTCATGTTTTAGTCTTTTCTACTGTGGAGGGTGAAGGGTGACAAAATTAAATATAATATATCATGAAATACATACCTGTAAATATTAATTAAATGGATCATGAATTTCTTAAAAACATCATTAAATAATTAAATTTACCACTAAATAATGAAATAAATCATTAAATACATCATGAAATTATGAAATATGCAATTAAATAATTAAATGTCCCATGAAATAATTAAATATATATTTTAAAATAATGAAATTAAACACTGAAATGACATTTTAAAGAAAACGTTTATTTAAAGATATGTTTAATTATTTCATGCCTCCTGTGTGAGCGCTGTTGTCATGACATCATCAAACCCAGCCGTCAAACTCAGTGGGCGGGACTTGTGTGGCTTGCCAATAGATTATTTGATGATGTATTTAATCATTTAATGATATATTTAATTATTTAATGGTAAATTTAATTATTCAACAATGTTTTTAAGAAATTTATGATACATGTAATTAATTAATGGGAGATTTACAGGTATGTATTTGATGATATATTTGTCTGTTCGGCCGGTCTGAACGTATTCAGCGTGTCACGCCGGGTAATTCTGAACACCTCTTTTACCAGCTGATTTCCATTTTAATGAGCTGTGCGTATTCTCACGTCAACTTTTTAAAAGACCAACAGTGTTTTATTTCCTTTAACAAGAAAATGTTCACACAGATACTCAGATCTGCATTTGGAGGCCTTGCAGTGGTCTTTGGCACATTTACTGTGGGTTTGCTAGAAATGAATTCAGTGACTGGAGGTTTTCCAGGGAGGGTTATGGGGGTGAAGAGTCGGTAAAGGCTGATTATATTATGTGTGCCGATACAAATATAGGCTACAGTATGAACAGTACAGCCCCTCCCCCCACTTGGACACCATGGAGATCCTTTTTATGCGCCATTTCAATTTTGTTTTCCATGTAGAAGTTTTATTTTTATTTCTGCTGTATGTAAATCTGTGTTCAAATTTGTTATTCAGTGTAATTTAGTGCAAAAATAATCTAAAGTCTGATTATTGATGCTAGTAGCTACTTTACAGTTACTAGTAATGAACGCTGCTCTAAACAAAGATGTCACCTTCATTCAAATTTCTATCAGGACTCTTTACATCAATGTCAGCTTCCAGTTTTAAAATTCAATTTTAGTTATGAAACTTGGTCTATCTATCTATCTATCTATCTATCTATCTATCTATCTATCTATCTATCTATCTATCTATCTATCTATCTATCTATCTATCTATCTATCTATCTATCTATCTATCTATCTATCTATCTATCTATCTATCTATCTATCTATCTATCTATCTATCTATCTATCTATCTATCTATCTATCTATCTATCAGACTTTATAGGATGACAAAAGCAAATGTGGAATTCAGTTAAGATTTTACTTTTTGATTTGAGCCTGAGGAGAATTCTTGAATCTCTGGTCTCATCAGTGTTAGATAACCACAGAAGCACCTAGACTACAGAACGAAGGAAACCAAATTAGGTTTTTCTATTTTCCCTAAAAAAACAGGACGAACTGTGGCTCGGGAGAGATTTTTTTCCCCGGGACAGCTGGTAAAAAAGAAGAGAACAATTCTGGGAAAAACGGGATGAAAAACGGGATGCTCTCCTGCAGCGGTGCGTTTGAATGCAACTCCCTCTCCTCCGTCTGTAACTCGCTCTTTATCTTTGTTCTGGTCGGGACGTTTCTGGGTGCAGATTTCTGTTTATGTCAGCAGCCAATCACAGAGCTCAGAGCATGACGCAGTGTGGGAATAAGCTCGTGATTGGAGCAGACGCCCGTCACTCAAACTCTGGAAGGAAAAAAAAAAAAGAGAAAAACGGCAGATGCACCGAAGAAAAGGTCAGAGCTTTAGATGGTGCACGTTGGAAAACCAGGTTAATATTGGTTTGGCTTTTACCCAAGATAATTTAACCAAGATAAATGCGATGCGTTCCACTCTTGTCTTGATCGTATCTTCAAATCCAAATGCCACTTATGAAGATAAATGTGATCTACTAGATGTAAATGGCAAACATTAAAGCTAGGGTTGGCAATGTTGGAAAAATGGTTTGAGCAAGCAATAGGGGATTATCACGCTTACCGGAAGTTCCCGGTATTTTGACACTTCCTCTTCCGGGCCATGTTAACGACAGCCGTTCCTGCTCTGTTATACTGTTTAAATCGGATAAACTCCAAACATACTAAAGTTTTCATTCCAGACTGAAGTGATACTGGATCAAAAGCTGGATCAAAGCGATCGATTTGCCGCGGTGAAGGGCCGAACTTTATAATAAAACACACGTTTGTTTGTCACCGGTGGGGCACAACACCGGCACTTCACAGCATGCTAGCATTAGCCAGCTAGCGTTTACTGACGTGCTTAACATTGTGCGTCTTAAAACACACAAACATCTGAAAATCGGGTCTGTACCCCCCCGTTTCCAGTGGAACAACTGGGGACTGCCAAGAAAGGAGACGCTTTCAGATGCTTGTGTGTTTTCAGCCGCACAAAGTTAGGCACGTCATCGAGCTTGCTAATGCTAACCTGCTAACACGACTGCGCAGTCTGCCGGCTACAAACAAACGTGTGTTTTATTATAAAGTTCGGTCCTTCACCGCGGCGAATCGGTCGTTTTGATCCACTTCTTCCTTAGCATCACTTCAGTCTGGAATGAAAACTTGGCATTGGCGTTTATCCGATTTACAAAGTTTAACAGAGTAGTAGCTGGCGGACTATTGTTAGCAGGTTAGCATTAGCCAGCTTGATGACGTGCCTAACTTTGTGCGGCTGAAAACACACAAGCATCTGAAAGCGTCTCCTTTCTTGGCAGTCCCCAGTTGTTCCACTGGAAATGGGGGGTACAGACCCGATTTTCAGATGTTTGTGTGTTTTAAGACGCACAATGTTAAGCACGTCAGTAAACGCTAGCTGGCTAATGCTAGCATGCCGGTGTTGTGCCCCACCGGCTACAAACAAACATGCTACGTTGTTTTATTATAAAGTTCGGCCCTTCACTCTGGAGAATCGCTTTGATCCACTTCTTCCTTAGTATCACTTCAGTCTGGAATCTGTGAAAATTTCAGTAGGGTTGGTGTTTATTCACGTTATCTACGAAGTAAAGCAGGGACATTGAACTGGGCCGGAAGTGGGCCGTCTAAGTGTTTCAAACCGGAAGTTCGGAACACGGAAGCGTGATAATCCCCTATAGTTTAAATAAACACACCACCACGCCTTCAGAGCGTGTGCGCCGATGTTTTACGAGCAGGTTAACGATAACAGCCAAGTGGATAGCTCGTTAGCTTGATAGTAAACGGCTGACAAAACACGTTTCTAAAAGCTTTAATCCACTCATCTCTAGGGCTGGACGATTATGGAAAAAAATATAATCACGATTATTTTGGCTGATATTGAAATCACGATTCATATACACGATTATTTATCGATTTTAGAAAGTGTTTATTGAACCACCAAAATTCAGCCTCAATTAAAACATTTAAAAAAACACAACCGGAAATAAATTAGAAACAAGTAAAGGAGTAAAATCAGAATAATATATTAAAATAATAATATCAATAAAAATGAATACTCAGTCTACCTGCATTCCTGTTCTATACTCACTGCAGTTACTTGATCCTTATCTGTTATTTTGTTTTGGTTTTTTGGGCGCAGCAGCAGTTAGCAATCCGTTAGCTATGTTTGTTCACAGTGAGCGGTGCACGGGGGGTCATGTGGGGGATGGAGAGAGGGGAGGGACAGAGACGAGACATAAGGCATTGATTTGTTCTTTCTGTAAGCTGTGAATGACCAGTTCCTGCTTCCGGTGTGAATGGGGGGGGGTTGGTCAGAGGTTTTACAGACCTGCAGCTCCACAGAGGTCTGACCTTTTCATAAATGATGTGTTGATGCTGTCACGATGGAACAGAAAGTGTTTCTGAGCAGGATTACCGACTCTGGCTTTAACCTCTTCAGTTATTTTCTACTGTCTACCTTAAACCCTCTCACAGCCATTTCTGTATAAGCACAGTGAACAAGTCTGGGCTCGATCCATAAGAGTCACTTTTAATTGTCTTTCTCCTTATCACCAAGGATAAGGAGGAGTGACATTTGACAGCCTCTAGGCCAGAAAAACTCTGATCTGCCGGATGTATTTGTACCAAAATTGAGTGGATTCTTCAACTGTTTTTGGTCCAACCAAGTTTAAGGGCAAATAGTTTTAATCGCTAGCAAACAGACAGCGAGTGAGAGACTGCCACCTCTTTGCCTCTCTGAGGAACCATTAAATACAACATCTCTCCTTAGCCGAGGCAGTTAGTGAGTAACGATGCCCTCAGAACAACAAGCCACTGATGCTGAGGTTCATGAAGAATCCTATAAGGATAAGTTTCTTTTTTCCAACCTGGACCTTATTTCCAGGAGTTTATACGTGCATTTACTCACCGGTTAAGTTTCTGCATCACTTTGAGTCCTTCAGAAGATATTATGTTGAGTCGCCCTTCAGTGTTCATCCAGTATCATGGCAGAGACGGGCAGCCTCTATATCAGACATTACTGCAGTAAAACTCCTTTATTTCACCAATACTTTTAAGTAGAATGAATGAATGAATGAGTACTATTGTCTCGTGAGTCCAGATTTAGCTTTCCGTTAGTTATCAGGGTTCTACACACTTTCCGGGGCCGCGTGTTCATGATGCGCTTCCGTAGTACAGCTGAGAAGATCAGCAATTAGCACAATCAGAGAAACTCTGAACTCACGAGACAATAGTACTCTTTCGCTCCTTCATTCTGCTTAAAGCATTGATGAAATGAAGGAGTTTTACTGCAGATAATGTCTTAAATAGTGGCTACCCTGTCTCTGCCTTCGGGCGACTCAACATAATATCTTCTGAAGGACTCAAAGTGATGCAGAAACTTTACCGGTGAGTAAATGAACGTATAAACTCCTGGAAATAAGGTCCAGATTGAAAAATAAAGAAACTTATCCTTTAAGGGCAAACTAAAGAGCTGATGTGGTGACTGGTACTGTTACAGTTGTGTGAAAAAGTGTTTGCCCTCTTCTTGATTTCTTGTTATTTTGCATGTTAGTCACACTTAGTAACTGAGTTTTACATGTAACAAAAAGAAGCTGGAAGTCGTGTCCTGTTTTAAATATTTAGGACTCACTTTTAATTATAATGGAAGATTTAAGCTGGCAATCACAGATTTACATGATGCAGCCTCTCGGGCAATGTTCGCTGTTCTCTGTAAAAGTAGAAAATTCAGTCTGCCATTAAATCCCACCCTCGACCTTTTTGATAAATTAGTTACACCTGTTATGTTGTATGCCTGTGAAGTGTGGGGGTTTGAAAAAACTGATATTCTTGAACGATTGCACCTTCGATTTTTGAAAAACATCTTAAAAGTCAAAATGGCCACTTGTAACAATATGGTGTATGCATGACTGGGCAGATATCCCATCAGTACAGCCATCCAAAAACAGATGATTGGGTACTGGGGGGAACTTGTCCAGGGTAAAGACGGTAAATTCATGACACAAATGTACACATATTTAGTTCACTTATATAACACGGGAATATACACTGCCCGGCCAACAAAAAAAGGTGAACCTTTCACGTTTGGTTGGAGCCTTTAGCTTCGATCGCGGCAGCATTCGCTGTGTTTCCAGAAGCTTCTGCAATGTCACCAGATTTATTTGCATCCTGTTGCATCAATTTTTCACCAAGATCTTGATGATGATTGTAGAGTCTGACCACAGCACATCCCAAAGATTCTCAATGGGGTTCAGGTCTGGACTCTGTGGGGGCCAATCCATGTGTGAAAATGATGTCTGATGATCCCTGAACCATCTTTCACAATCTGAGCCCGATAAATTCTGGCACGGTCATCTTGGAATATGGCCGTGCCATCAGGAAAGAAACATCCATGGATGGAATAACCTGCTCATTCAGTATATTCAGGTATCAGCTGACCTCATTATCTGAGCTCATACTGTTGCTGAACCTGGACCTGAGCAACTGCAGCAACCCCAGATCATCACACTGCCCCCACAGGCTCATACAGTAGCACTAGCATGATGCTGCATCACTTCATCTGCCTTTCCGGCCACATTTCTTCCTGGAAGAAGATGGTCCACCATCCTTCCAGTTTTTCAGAATGCGTTGGACTGTTCTGAACCCAGTTTTAGTAGTTTCTGCATCTCCTTAGATGTTTTCACCTCTTCATGCCAATGATCTGACCCTTCTCAGACAGACTAACATCTTTTCCACGACCACGGATGTGTCTTTCCACATGGTTGTCATGGAAATGAGAAGCAACTCATTGCACCAGTTGGGGTTAAATAACTTGTTGCAGCTGAAAGATAATCGCCCATCATGTAATTATCCAATAGGAGGCTCCGACCTGTTTGCTTAGTTACATCCAGGTGGAGACTTTTTTTTGGGCCAGGCAGTGTATCTCCCCATGGCTCCAGCAGGTAAAAGATACTTTGGATAATTGTGGTTTGTCATACATCTGGATTAATCAACTTCCCAACAATGTTAGCCGGCTTAAACAAACTGTGGAGCGAGCCCTGAAAGATCAGTATGTACAAAAATGGCGAAGTGAAATTAGGGATACGTCTTCATGTGATGTGTACACTGACATTAAATCAGAGTATAAAATTGAAAAATATTTGTTTTGTGAAAACCTCAGCTATAGACAGGCGATTTGTAGCTTTAGAACAAATAACACAAGAATTCCCAAAATAACCGGCCGGTATAAGGGCATAGAAAGAAGCATGAGAATCTGCTCTTTGTGCTGTAATGTAGGAGATGAATTTCATATTTTATTTGAATGTGACAATGTATTAGTTGCTGAATATAGGTTAAAGTTTTTGCCAAAATGTTACTGGTGATATCCATCAATGTATAAACTTATAATGCTTCTTAGGTCAGACTGTTCAAAGATAATATATAAGTGGGGAGCTTTCTTCAAACGGGTCTTAGCTCTCTTTAAATGACTTCTGCCATTGTTGAATGAACATCTTTTTTGTTACGATATGAAGTTTGTGCTTTATAACATGTATTTGGTGATAAGCAAAATAAATGAAACGAAAAAGTTCCACTTTTGTCTCGTCAGTCCACAGAGTATTTTCCCAAAAGTCTTGGGGATCATCAAGATGCTTTCTGGCTAAACTGAGACGAGCCTTTATGTTCTTTTTGTTCAGCAGTGGTTTTGGTCTTGGAACTCTGCCATGCAGCCATTTTTGCCCCCCAGTCTCTTTCTGATGGGGGAGTCATGAACACTGACCTTCATTGAGGCAAGTGAGGCCTGCAGTTCTTGGATGTTGTTCTGGGGTCTTTTGTGACCTCTTGGATGAGTCGTCGCTGTGCTCTTGGGGTCATTTTGGTCGGCCGGCCCCTCCTGGGAAGGTTCACCACTGTTCCACCTCATCACGATGCAGATGAGGTGCCAGAGATGGGGACAATGGGAAACACCCACCTGGCCTCACGTTTAGCTCTTCAGGAACCAACGGGTGACGTGAGCGGAGGGTTCGTCCTCTTTTTAACGGTTTCTGACGGGTGTACAGTGAACTTACCGTTATATTCAAGACACCAACTGGAGATTGGTTGGACGTGCTGTGTGTTTAAGGTACGCAACGGGGGGCCCGGGTGGGACTTGATCCCCAAACTCCCAGGTGAGAGTCGTGTGCTAACCATACAGCCAAAGGGAAATCCCCATGGCCAGGTAGCCAGGACGCATGATCACTCGGAGGCATCGTGACAGGACCCCACACTGTCACACTATTCTGCAACTTGGTCGGTAATTTGAGTCGCTGTTGTCCTTCTTTCATCCCCAACCAGTCCGCCCTTTCTCCTCTGACATCATCAAGACATTGTGGTCCAGAATGCACCTCACTGGATCTTTTCTCTTCTTCAGACGTTTCTCTGGAAAGCCTAAAGATGGTTGTGTGTGAAAATCCCAGTAGATCAGCAACACCATGCCACGTTCAAAGTCACTTCAATCTTTTTCTTCCTCTTTCTGATGTTGTTTGACCTTAAGCAAACCATCTTCATCATGTCTACACGACTAAAGGCTTTGAACTGAATGCCATGTGATTGGCTGATTAGCTATTTGCGTGAACAAACAATAAAACAAGTGTACCTAATAAAGTGTAATAAAAAAATACAAAGATTATTTACAGTTTGTATTTAAAAAGCCTCCAGACGAGCAGCTTTGCTGCATAATGAGATAAGAGTATTCTGAGTTTACATCTGCCATGCAGACTGTCCCACAATCTGCCACCGTTTTCTCTCTGACTGACAGTTTAAAGGGTGAGCCCTCATTAACATTCACACATGAAGTCTGACCAACCGTCAGAAGCGGAAAATGATGATTCATCTTCTGTCTGGGGTAATTGAGATGTGGGTTCACAAGTTTATTGCTCTTGGAAGAAACAATCAATCTGCTTTCTTTCTTTCCTGACTTGTTCCAGTCCAGGGTGGCATCGGCGTGGGGCTGGAGCCCGTTCCATCTGCCGTCAGGCGGGAGGCAGAGTACACCCTGCACCCGGGTGGATCACCGGTCCCGCACAAGGCGACATAAAAAGACAAACAACCTCTTACTCCTGGGGAGAATTTACTGGGTGAGAAGCATCACCGTACACCAGGATGAAGGTTCATAAGAGCACCGACAGTTCTCACTAAAAACTGCTGTTCACACAGAAACAACACAAACAGAATCATTTCCTCTCATTTGAACTTATTCAGGTTTAGAAATGACGGAGATGAAGACGTAAATAAAAGCATATGGGACCGTATGCAGGAAAAACACGGAATATCATTCTAAGTATCAGCGTTACATCTGGTCTTTGTGCTGTTCAGCTGAATATGAGTGTACCAGGATCTCCACGTCCCTCCTTTAGGAGTTCATTTATGTCACCGCGTCCATCTGTTTTAGCTAGCAGCTAACGTCCATTCATTAGAATGACGGCAGGTCGCCTCCATATGACAGCAAACCACACAAACACGTAAACACGAAAACAAACCACACAAACACGTAAACACGAAACCAAACCACACCAACATGTAAACACGACAACAAACCACACCAACACGTAAACATGAAACCAAACCACACCAACACGTAAACACGAAACCAAACCACACCAACACGTAAACACGAAACCAAACCACACCAACACGTAAACACGACAACAAACCACACCAACAAGTAAACACGAAACCAAACCACACCAACACGTAAACACGACAACAAACCACACAAACACGTAAACATGAAACCAAACCACACCAACACGTAAACATGAAACCAAACCACACCAACACGTAAACACGAAACCAAACCACACCAACACGTAAACACGAAACCAAACCACACCAACACGTAAACATGAAACCAAACCACACCAACACGTAAACACGAAACCAAACCACACCAACACGTAAACACGAAACCAAACCACACCAACACGTAAACACGACAACAAACCACACCAACAAGTAAACACGAAACCAAACCACACCAACACGTAAACACGACAACAAACCACACCAACAAGTAAACACGAAACCAAACCACACCAACACGTAAACATGAAACCAAACCACACCAACACGTAAACACGAAACCAAACCACACCAACACGTAAACACGAAACCAAACCACACCAACACGTAAACACGAAACCAAACCACACCAACACGTAAACATGAAACCAAACCACACCAACACGTAAACACGAAACCAAACCACACCAACACGTAAACACGAAACCAAACCACACCAACACGTAAACACGACAACAAACCACACCAACACGTAAACACGAAACCAAACCACACCAACACGTAAACATGAAACCAAACCACACCAACACGTAAACACGACAACAAACCACACCAACACGTAAACATGAAACCAAACCACACCAACACGTAAACACGACAACAAACCACACCAAGGGCCTGTACGACGAAGCCGGATTAACATGCCCGGGATTTCTCTCAGTTACCTGGGTTGACTTAACCAGACATCTGCGGTCTTGATAAACGGTACTATGAAGCTGGTTATCAACTCGGTAACTCAACCCAGGGTTTTCCAATCTTAATCAGTGCGCGCTCACATAAAAGAGGCGGCGTTGGAAGCATCTGACCAATCACAGACATGGAGAAACAGAGAGCGACATATTTCACCAGGAGCAGACGATACTTAACACATATGTAGAATTCAGGATCATCATTCCTGAATGATAACACGACATTATCATTAAGGAATTATAATAAATGGCTCCATTTATGCTGCAGCAACACAGTCGCCGCAGCAAAAGCCAGGAATTAATGCTGGCTGTCAATGCGCAGCAAGTCCGTGCGATTGTACAATCATGGAACAATATCGGACTCTGATCATTTAGTGTTCATCACACTACAGCGCTTCCTCGGTATATTTGCTTCTCATACTGTGCATATGGATATTTTAGGCTCATATCGTTGAACGTGTTGTAACCCTTCACCATGCCGGCATGGGTGGGTGTGCGCTCCATAAATTCATATTTTCTACATGTGTGACCTCTTAATCACATTATTTCAGATGCAACCCCGCAGCGCAAGACGATCATGGGAACAAGTAAAGAACAAATACAAATATATAATCCAAACCGGCCATTGACGAGATTCTATGCTGCCACACTCTTTCATGAATGAATGGAATTTCATTTAATATTTGTGCAGCCCACAGGGAAAAAGCGGGTATTACATGACATGTTTTTATACGTTTTCAGTGTCGCCAACGGTGTGCATCAAACAACCAGTGAATGAATGAATGAATAAATAAATGAATGACGTTTTACTGAGTGGGACCGTGAGCATAATTCGGCCACAAAAAATAAGCTTTTCAGCTACATCAGTACAGCACTAATTTTTTTTTTCACTCGAGGTGAGGCGTTGGTCTATATCAAAATTAATTCAATTAGTCTAACATTAATAAAACCTCAGTGTGATGCAGAGCATCTGTGGTGTTGTCGGTGTCCGGCTGCGATGCGTTACATTAGTGATGTACGGCTCTAACAGCTGACAGATGTAACGGAGTCCAGCAGAGGAAAACCTCCATCTTTCATATAAAGTGTCATGTGGCAAATCAAAAGGGCACCATCTCTGAATATTCTCTCTCTTCTAAGAACTCCTCTCACGATCTGCGCACCGGCATCGACAGGATCTTCTAAAAATGGGCAGGCCATTTTCCAAGAGTGCTGATTGGTCAGGGAGTGGTGCTTTCATAGTCGGAGATCTCTGATCCAGAACTTAACCTGGTCCAGACCAGGTTAGGCGTTCAGCATAAGTTACCGGGGGAGATAGAACCCGATCAGAACTGAACCTGGTCCGGACCATGTTAGGCGTTCAGCATCAGTTACCGGGGAGATAGAACCCGATCAGAACTGAACCTGGTCCAGACCAGGTTAGGCGTTCAGCATCAGTTACCGGGGAGATAGAACCCGATCAGAACTTAACCTGGTCCAGACCAGGTTAGGCGTTCAGCATAAGTTACCGGGGAGATAGAACCCGATCAGAACTGAACCTGGTCCGGACCATGTTAGGCGTTCAGCATCAGTTACCGGGGAGATAGAACCAGATCAGAAGTGAACCTGGTCCGGACCATGTTAGGCGTTCAGCATAAGTTACCGGGGAGATAGAACCCGATCAGAACTGAACCTGGTCCGGACCATGTTAGGCGTTCAGCATCAGTTACCGGGGAGATAGAACCAGATCAGAAGTGAACCTGGTCCGGACCATGTTAGGCGTTCAGCATAAGTTACCGGGGAGATATAACCCGATCAGAAGTGAACCAGCGTCTTAGGACGAAAAACCCAGGGTTAACCCTGAAGTTACCTCGATAAGAGAAAATCCGGCTTCGTCGTACAGGCCCCAACACGTAAACATGAAACCAAACCACACCAACACGTAAACACGACAGCAAACCACACCAACACGTAAACACGACAACAAACCACACCAACACGTAAACATGAAACCAAACCACACCAACACGTAAACATGAAACCAAACCACACCAACACGTAAACACGACAGCAAACCACACCAACACGTAAACACGACAACAAACCACACCAACACGTAAACATGAAACCAAACCACACCAACACGTAAACATGAAACCAAACCACACCAACACGTAAACATGAAACCAAACCACACCAACACGTAAACACGACAACAAACCACACCAACACGTAAACATGAAACCAAACCACACCAACACGTAAACACGACAACAAACCACACCAACACGTAAACACGACAACAAACCACACCAACACGTAAACATGAAACCAAACCACACCAACACGTAAACATGAAACCAAACCACACCAACACGTAAACACGACAACAAACCACACCAACACGTAAACACGAAACCACACCAACACGTAAACACGAAACCAAACCACACCAACACGTAAACACGACAACAAACCACACCAACACGTAAACACGAAACCAAACCACACCAACACGTAAACACGACAACAAACCACACCAACACGTAAACACGACAACAAACCACACCAACACGTAAACACGACAGCAAACCACACCAACACGTAAACACGAAACCAAACCACACCAACACGTAAACACGAAACCAAACCACACCAACACGTAAACACGACAGCAAACCACACCAACACGTAAACACGAAACCAAACCACACCAACACGTAAACACGAAACCAAACCACACCAACACGTAAACACGAAACCAAACCACACCAACACGTAAACACGACAGCAAACCACACCAACACGTAAACACGACAGCAAACCACACCAACACGTAAACACGAAACCAAACCACACCAACACGTAAACACGACAACAAACCACACCAACAAGTAAACATGAAACCAAACCACACCAACAAGTAAACATGAAACCAAACCACACCAACACGTAAACACGAAACCAAACCACACCAACACGTAAACACGAAACCAAACCACACCAACACGTAAACACGAAACCAAACCACACCAACACGTAAACACGAAACCAAACCACACCAACACGTAAACACGAAACCAAACCACACCAACACGTAAACACGACAGCAAACCACACCAACACGTAAACACGACAACAAACCACACCAACACGTAAACATGAAACCAAACCACACCAACACGTAAACATGAAACCAAACCACACCAACACGTAAACATGAAACCAAACCACACCAACACGTAAACACGACAACAAACCACACCAACACGTAAACATGAAACCAAACCACACCAACACGTAAACACGACAACAAACCACACCAACACGTAAACACGACAACAAACCACACCAACACGTAAACATGAAACCAAACCACACCAACACGTAAACATGAAACCAAACCACACCAACACGTAAACACGACAACAAACCACACCAACACGTAAACACGAAACCACACCAACACGTAAACACGAAACCAAACCACACCAACACGTAAACACGACAACAAACCACACCAACACGTAAACACGAAACCAAACCACACCAACACGTAAACACGACAACAAACCACACCAACACGTAAACACGACAACAAACCACACCAACACGTAAACACGACAACAAACCACACCAACACGTAAACACGACAGCAAACCACACCAACACGTAAACATGAAACCAAACCACACCAACACGTAAACATGAAACCAAACCACACCAACACGTAAACACGACAACAAACCACACCAACACGTAAACACGACAACAAACCACACCAACACGTAAACATGAAACCAAACCACACCAACACGTAAACATGAAACCAAACCACACCAACACGTAAACACGACAACAAACCACACCAACACGTAAACACGAAACCACACCAACACGTAAACACGAAACCAAACCACACCAACACGTAAACACGACAACAAACCACACCAACACGTAAACACGAAACCAAACCACACCAACACGTAAACACGACAACAAACCACACCAACACGTAAACACGACAGCAAACCACACCAACACGTAAACACGAAACCAAACCACACCAACACGTAAACACGACAACAAACCACACCAACACGTAAACACGACAGCAAACCACACCAACACGTAAACACGACACCAAACCACACCAACACGTAAACACGACAACAAACCACACCAACACGTAAACACGAAACCAAACCACACCAACACGTAAACACGACAACAAACCACACCAACACGTAAACATGAAACCAAACCACACCAACAAGTAAACATGAAACCAAACCACACCAACACGTAAACACGAAACCAAACCACACCAACACGTAAACACGAAACCAAACCACACCAACACGTAAACACGACAACAAACCACACCAACACGTAAACACGAAACCAAACCACACCAACACGTAAACACGACAGCAAACCACACCAACACGTAAACACGACAGCAAACCACACCAACACGTAAACACGAAACCAAACCACACCAACACGTAAACACGACAGCAAACCACACCAACACGTAAACACGACAACAAACCACACCAACACGTAAACATGAAACCAAACCACACCAACACGTAAACACGACAACAAACCACACCAACACGTAAACACGAAACCAAACCACACCAACACGTAAACACGACAACAAACCACACCAACACGTAAACATGAAACCAAACCACACCAACACGTAAACACGACAACAAACCACACCAACACGTAAACACGACAACAAACCACACCAACACGTAAACACGACAGCAAACCACACCAACACGTAAACACGAAACCAAACCACACCAACACGTAAACACGACAACAAACCACACCAACACGTAAACACGACAGCAAACCACACCAACACGTAAACACGACACCAAACCACACCAACACGTAAACACGACACCAAACCACACCAACACGTAAACACGAAACCAAACCACACCAACACGTAAACACGACAACAAACCACACCAACAAGTAAACATGAAACCAAACCACACCAACACGTAAACACGACAACAAACCACACCAACACGTAAACACGACAGCAAACCACACCAACACGTAAACACGACAACAAACCACACCAACACGTAAACACGACAGCAAACCACACCAACACGTAAACACGACAACAAACCACACCAACACGTAAACATGAAACCAAACCACACCAACACGTAAACACGACAACAAACCACACCAACACGTAAACACGAAACCAAACCACACCAACACGTAAACACGACAACAAACCACACAAACACGTAAACATGAAACCAAACCACACCAACACGTAAACACGACAACAAACCACACCAACACGTAAACACGACAACAAACCACACCAACACGTAAACATGAAACCAAACCACACCAACACGTAAACACGACAACAAACCACACCAACACGTAAACATGAAACCAAACCACACCAACACGTAAACATGAAACCAAACCACACCAACACGTAAACACGACAACAAACCACACCAACACGTAAACACGACAACAAACCACACCAACACGTAAACACGACAACAAACCACACCAACACGTAAACATGAAACCAAACCACACCAACACGTAAACACGAAACCAAACCACACCAACAAGTAAACATGAAACCAAACCACACCAACACGTAAACATGAAACCAAACCACACCAACACGTAAACATGAAACCAAACCACACCAACACGTAAACACGAAACCAAACCACACCAACAAGTAAACACGACAACAAACCACACCAACACGTAAACACGACAACAAACCACACCAACACGTAAACACGAAACCAAACCACACCAACAAGTAAACACGAAACCAAACCACACCAACAAGTAAACACGACAACAAACCACACCAACACGTAAACACGACAACAAACCACACCAACACGTAAACACGAAACCAAACCACACCAACACGTAAACATGAAACCAAACCACACCAACACGTAAACACGACAACAAACCACACCAACACGTAAACACGACAACAAACCACACCAACACGTAAACATGACAACAAATCACACCAACACGTAAACATGAAACCAAACCACACCAACACGTAAACACGACAACAAACCACACCAACACGTAAACACGACAACAAACCACACCAACACGTAAACACGACAGCAAACCACACCAACACGTAAACATGAAACCAAACCACACCAACACGTAAACACGACACCAAACCACACCAACACGTAAACACGACACCAAACCACACCAACACGTAAACACGACAACAAACCACACCAACACGTAAACACGACAACAAACCACACCAACACGTAAACACGAAACCAAACCACACCAACACGTAAACACGACAACAAACCACACCAACACGTAAACATGAAACCAAACCACACCAACACGTAAACACGACAGCAAACCACACCAACACGTAAACACGAAACCAAACCACACCAACACGTAAACACGACAGCAAACCACACCAACACGTAAACACGAAACCAAACCACACCAACACGTAAACACGACAGCAAACCACACCAACACGTAAACACGAAACCAAACCACACCAACACGTAAACACGACAACAAACCACACCACACGTAAACACGAAACCAAACCACACCAACACGTAAACACGACAACAAACCACACCAACACGTAAACACGAAACCAAACCACACCAACACGTAAACACGACAACAAACCACACCAACACGTAAACACGACACCAAACCACACCAACACGTAAACATGAAACCAAACCACACCAACACGTAAACACGACAGCAAACCACACCAACACGTAAACACGACAACAAACCACACCAACACGTAAACACGAAACCAAACCACACCAACACGTAAACACGACAACAAACCACACCAACACGTAAACACGACAACAAACCACACCAACACGTAAACATGAAACCAAACCACACCAACACGTAAACATGAAACCAAACCACACCAACACGTAAACATGAAACCAAACCACACCAACACGTAAACATGAAACCAAACCACACCAACACGTAAACACGACAACAAAATGCACCAACACGTAAACACGAAACCAAACCACACCAACACGTAAACATGAAACCAAACCACACCAACACGTAAACACGAAACCAAACCACACCAACACGTAAACATGAAACCAAACCACACCAACACGTAAACACGAGGTTTTATTAATCATTAAAACTACGTTAACTATATATGGATGAATGTAGGTGTGGACGTTGCTGACTGTTGATGAAGCGCTCGCTGATTATAGGGGATCATCACGCTTCCGTGTTCCTGTTTCTGGAACTTGTCACATTTAGGTATTTCCAGTTCCGGGCCAGTTCAACAATGGCTAAGTCTCGATGTCCCTGCTCTGTTCCACCGTGTAAATCTAATAAACAACACCAGCCTAAGTTTGGATTCCCGACTGAAGCGATGCTCAGGAAGAAGTGGATCAAAGCGATTCGCCGGAGTGAAGGGCCGAACTTTATAATAAAACAACGTAGCACGTCTGTTTGTAGCCGGCACTTCAATGATGCAGACTACACAGCTGGCGTTAGCAGGCTAGCATTAGCCAGCTAGCGTTTGCTGACGTGCTTAACTTTGTGCGTCTTAAAACACACAAGCATCTGAAAATCGGGTCTGTACCCCCCCGTTTCCAGTGGAACAACTGGGGACTGCTAAGAAAGGAGACGCTTTCAGATGTTTGTGTGTTTTCAGACGCACAAAGTTAGGCACGTCAGCAAACGCTAGCTGGCTAATACTAGCTGTGTAGTCTGCCGGCTACAAACAAATGTGCTACGTTGTTTTATTATAAAGTTCGGTCCTTCCCTCCGGCAAATGGCTTTGATCCACTTCTTCCGTAGCATCGCTTCAGTCGGGAATCAGTGAAAACTGAAGTAGGGTTGGTGTTGTTTATTCGATTTACAAAGTGGAACAGAGCAGGAACGTTGGATTCAGCAGTTGATGAAATGGCCCGGAAGAGGAGACGCTTAAATTCTGGAAAGTTCCGGAAACCGTGATAATCCCCTGTACAAGTTTATCTGGAGGGGCGGCCATGTTTACTGTACCGGGGGCTGAGGTGTGTTTGATAGAGCTGATCCACAGATTTCTCCTCTCAGGGTGTCTTTAGATGATGGTAAAAACACAGCCTCAGCTGTACCTCCATGGTCCATTTTTGTACCTTATCAAGCTGTATGAGTTAATAAAGTACAATTAAACCAATTAAAGATGATGAATAAAAGTCAATAAAATAGAGATTATGACAACAATCAAAGATGCTAATAATAAATGAATAATTATTATAGAAATATTAGGCCAAACACATATATAATTATACATATAATTATTACTATGATTATTATGAAAATCATAATATAATAACTATAATTATACTACTGTTTAGAAGTACTGCTATTTATAGTTATTGTACAAGCTACACACATTTTTCAGTGCTGCAGGTACCCTTAGGGTTAAATTATGGACGCTTCCCACTCAGGACATCACCCCCTCCCTCACTCGTGCCACTGGTTTCCCATCTCTGCCAGGATTAACTACAAGGTTTCCCTCGTCACACACCAATGCACACACGGACACGCCTCCTCCGACCTCAAAGACCTGCTCAAACAACACCACCCTACCCACCCCCAGAACCCGGTTGAAGACCATGGGGGGTGGGGCTGCAGCACCACACCCCTGGAATACCGTCCCTGATGCCCTGAGGGCTCCACAGTCCACAGATTGTTTTTAAAAAGGCTTGAAGACATTTGTTTTTAGCAAAGCCTTTGGTTCCCACTCGTAGCTGCTTCTATCGCAGCTGACCTCCTCGTTTTACTGCTTTATCGTTTCTATTGTCTGTACTTTTATTGTTACTCTTTTTACTGTTTTATCTGAAGCCCTTTGAGATCCTAGATGAAAAAGGCACTATAAATTATATTTTTTCAAATAAACTTTAAGACAATACACCAATTAATGTCAACACCACCTGCTGCTATTTTCTTTGTGAATTACAACTTCTTTCTACAACATATTTACAGCAAATACATGCCAGCTCTGCCGAAGGCTCCACAACCCCCACTTTCTTTAAATAACCGGGTTTAACACTCATTCCCTTAATGACAATATCAAGTAATAATGGGACACTTGCCAAAGGCGCTCATCAGTTGATAACATGCTTCCATGATGAAATCTGAAAGCAACATCGCGCTTCTGACAAGCCTTCGTCTGAGCCCAAACCGATGATTAAAATACCGGATCAGTTGTTCCTGGTGCAGAGCAAGTCTGCAGGTAATCAAGGTTTTATCTGCTGAAAACCATTATTCAGCATTTACAGCACTGTGTGAAAGTCTCACAGACACTTCAATCCGTTCTTTAGTTATTTTAAAATGTTCAGTGTTCTTTAAATTGTGATTATTAACTTTTTAGCCTGTGCCATTTTCCAGGACCCCCACACAGAAGGTCTCCCCAACAATAACTGACCTGTACATTTTTTACCGGGCGTACCTAGAGCGAGCGGGAGCAAAAAAACCACACGATTATCTGGCAACTCAGAGTCTGAACAGGCGGCAGATTGTTCAGATGTCGGTTACATCTGAAAAATGCTCAGATGAGGGCAGCTGGTGCTCTGCAGCGGCTCTGTGACATATGAAGCAGGTTTCTGGCCTTCAGGGGGGGGGGCCATCGGTTCATGATGATTCCAACGCACACATACGAATGCAAGTTTGAGTTTAGGAGGACCCGGTTCCACCGCTACGGTCCCGGTCTGTGGAACAGCCTGAGACTGGTGACCTACGTTTTTAGCTTAGCTTTTAGCTTAGTTGTAGTTGTTGTAACTAGTCCTTATCTGTTATTTAAGTTTTGGGGGGCGTGATTGTTGGGTCGTGGGTGGGTGTGGGGGGGCATTATTGTTGGGTCGTGGGTGGTAGTGGTGGGGGGCGTAATTGTTGGGTCGTGGGTGGTGGTGGGGGGGCATAATTGTTGGGTCGTGGGTGGGTGTGGGGGGGTAATTGTTGGGTCATGGGTGGTGGTGGGGGGGCGTAATTGTTGGGTAGTGGGGGGTGTGGGGGGGTAATTGTTGGGTCATGGGTGGTGGTGGTTGGGCATGATTGTTGGGTCGTGGGTGGGTGTGCGGGGACAATTTTTGGGTGGTGGTGGGGGGGCGTAATTTTTGGGCTGTGGGGGGGTGTGGGGGGGGTAATTGTTGAGTTGTGGGGGGCGTAATTGTTGGGTCATGGGTGGTGGTGGGGGGGGGGGCGTAATTGTTGGGTCATGGGTGGGTGTGCTGGGTAATTGTTGGGTCGTGGGTGGGTGTGGGGGGTGATTGTTGGGTCGTGGGTTGGTGTGGGGGGTATTTGTTGGGTCGTGGGTGGGGGGGGGGGCGTAATTGTTGGGTCATGGGTGGGTGGGGGGGGTAATTGTTGGGTCGTGGGTGGGTGTGGGGGGGTGATTGTTGGGTCGTGGGTGGGTGTGGGGGGTGATTGTAGGGTCATGGGTGGGTGTGGGGGGTAATTGTTGGGTCATGGGTGGGTGTGGGGCGTAATTGTTGGGTCATGGGTGGGTGTGGGGGGTATTTGTTGGGGCGTGGGTGGTGGTGGGGGGGCCTGATTGTTGGGTCGTGGGTGTGCGTGAGTCCGTTTTGTTTTTATCTACAGTATTTTGATGTAAATTGTTTTATCATGTGAAGAACTTTGTATTGTTTTTATGCGTGAAAAGTGCTGTATAAATAAAGTTGATTTGATTTGATTTTTATGGGTATGTTGATGAATCTAAGTGGGCTGCGGGTCTTTGTTAGCTCTGGAATGGACTGGCCGCTTGTCTGGGGGGGTCGTCTTGCCCGGGGGCAGCTGGAACGAGCTCCCATTGGAGGATGGACGGCATGGGACTGCCTAATAACACAGCAACAGTCGGAGGTGTTATTTTCTCTGGTTTTGGCCCTTTTAGTTCTGCTGTTGACGACTGTGCCCCCTCCCTGATTATACGTTTGGCCTGTAAGTGCATCCTCCTCGGGGGTAAATACTCGTTGGAGTCACAGCAGCTACTTCTGCTGTAATCGCCCTCCTTCCCTCTGCTGTGCCCTCCGCTCTGTCAGCGCAGCCCCCCTCCGCTGGGAAAGCCGTCACAGAAGGCAACCAAGGAGGGAACCTTCTTTCTCTAAGACTGATTACGTATCGATTTCTACCGAAGGAAGTCACGTCCATGTGCATCTTTGATCTCAGCGAGTTCTTAGAGGCAGAGCCACAAATCGGTGCACTGGCTGATGAGACACGAACACAACTATGGTTGCACTTGAAAATGCTCGAACTTTCTCTCACAGAAATGCAGGGTTGATGTGATATATGACTCAGATATTTGCTTTAATGTATTCCATCAGTGCAGTAATAATGATGCTGAGTGACACGAAATAATGCAGCTGCATTCATCCCCGATTGGCCTGATTAGACTTTCTGAAAGGGTTCATCATCACACATCTGCCCAAAATGTGAGGGCCAGCGGGGCCAGATAAAACTTCAAGTAGGGAGCTCTCTAACTCCACACTTTCGTAGCCATGGAAACAGCGAGTACACCGCACCAATTTCCATAATTAGAAAAATGTGATTTATATTTAGTGGCCTGAAATGTTCTGTGACTATTCATTTGAATCACTCCATTCAGATCTCTTAAAAATCCTTTTTCATGTTAAGATCAGACTCAGGAGGCTGCAGAGGGGGCCGGGGGGGCCGGGGGGGCTGAATCTGCCATAATGGATCCTGTTATAACAGGCGACTGTCGGCTTTATGTTTGAACATAAAACCTAAAACCACAGAAATCAGCTTTTTCTGGTTCAGGGAAAGACGTGAACAATATGACACTATCTGGGTGGATGTGTGGGGGTCTCTGAGGTGGTTGGGCTCCCTTTGACGCTATCTTGGTGAACTGTGGGGGTCTCTGCGGTGGGCTGGCTGGGGGCTGTGCTCCTGGGTGGCTGCTGGTCTCCTGGGTCCTGGTCCTGGATCTAACATCTTGTTCCCACACTTACTAACCATGATGATGACATCACTGTCGGACAGCTGGTGCCCGCTCTACGTTGGCTACCCCGATCTAAACGGACACGCCCCCAATTATGTGGAATCTCCACATAAAATAACATCTAAACGGATGAGCTTACATGTTATTTAATGAAAATTCACCCCCCAGACAGTTGACATGAAGGTAAACCTGACTTTTTGAACCTAAAATGATGTTTGATCCAGGCTGTAAACATGTTTCTTTCTGCTGTAAACATGTTTCTTTCTGCTGTAAACATGTTTATTCTGCTGTAAACATGTTTATTCCTGCTGTAAACATGTTTATTCTGCTGTAAACATGTTTATTCCTGCTGTAAACATGTTTATTCTGCTGTAAACATGTTTATTCCTGCTGTAAACTTGTTTATTCTGCTGTGAGTTTGGTCTTTTTTAACATGGGAGTCTGTGGGGATTTGCTCTGTTGCATAGTGGATGAGGGAAGAACAGTCTGTCAGTCGTTTTCTCTTCGGCTTATCCAGTTCAGGGTCGGGGGGGTTGCTGGAGCCTACCCCAGCGAGGACGGAAGAACAACAGTTATTAAACTTGATTCCGGGCTTCGCTCTTTCCCAGCGGAGGTTGCCTTTTTGATGGAGCCGACATGCTCGGGTTGGGATAAAGTTTGGGTTTGGCGTCTCGTCTGACGACGATGACCGAATGCGGCGTTCATCCGGGAACTCCATATTTCGTTCCTGCCGTCCTTCCTTCATGGTGTGAATGATGATTTATCGTGGGAGGGGTGACTGGCAGCTAAGATGGTGTTTACCTCTTTTTAATGACGCCATAAATCCTTGTCAGCCACCAACGATGATGCAAACCACACACGGTCTCAGAACAGCTGCACATAAAAACGGCAGCATTTCACGTCTGCGTCTGAAAAGGCACCAGCGCTCGCCTCTTACGGCAGGCAGCAGAAAATCGTTCCCCAAGCATCGCATGAATTTTCCCTCATTATCTCCGCAGTGAGAGCGCCGTGCCTGTCAGACTTGGATCTGATACTCAGACCTGATATTTCCTCAATTTTACTTTTGTGCTTTTACTGAAATTGCAGTTTTGTGAGCTGAAAAGCAACAAGAAGGCCTGCAGGTGTTTGTTCCTCTTCTTTTTAAAATGAAATGAAAAAGCACCACCGGAGACCAGACTTTGTAATCACTATTCATCCAGCAGGGTTCAGTGTTGACTCTAATTTAAGCCTCTTTGTGGTTGCCAGTTTGGGGCAAGCATCCAGTTCAGTTATCTCAGAACCCACAAAGGGTCATTTAAATTGCTTCCACTCTGGGTTGAGAGTAGAAATGTAAATTTTGCATGAATAAAACGGTGACGTCTGGCTGCTGGTGTGACATGAACGTCTCCTCGTCTGTGTCTCTCCCACCACCTCCTACATTCAGGTGGATTTCTCATGCAGACTTGTGTGTCAGAGTTAAGGCTGAGGGGAGTGTGTGGGGGGGGGGGGGGGGGTTGAGCCAGCCTTACAACATGTTAGAGGCAAATCAAAGCTGCAACAACAACAAAACAAAAGCAGGCGCAGCCACAGGCTGCAGAGCAGCACTACAAAGCTAAGCTCTAATAATGAAGCTCTTTGATAACTGCTGTCATTTCTTGGTGAAAGTGTCGTAAAGTCATTTGTCTACGTGTTACTTCAGAGGACATTCTGGTTTTCTAATACTCTGACACTGTCTCATGTCCTTGTAGCGGAGCCTTAATGAGCCACCGTGTCCAACTCTGCAGCTCAGGACCTGAAAAACAGCAGCAGGCATTTTATTTCCACATGATCGGATTCAGATTGAGATTTAATTCATTTACATGATGATTTTAAACTGCACAGCAAATTATGCTTCAGGGAGGAATATTGTGACGGTTTTGAAAGTTAGGTGTCTTTTGTAGGTGAGGTGTTCGTCCTGACGTAGCAAGGACAATACGAACAGTGCGTACACACCAAACGAGATTTGACCGTCAAGTTTGGAGATTTTGAGCGTTTGACTCGCGTTGCCCGTGTTACGGGTGGAAGATGCTGGAGTTGGAAAATCTAAACTTTGGCATCTTGACTCTCGACCAATCAGAGTAACTCAACGTCATGACGCAGACACACATTTTCTGACAGGACGGAAACACCCAGAAGAACCAGGAGAACATCCTCTCTCTCTGAAGACAGAGGAGGATAAACTGTTCTGTGTCCGGTCCCGGTTTCTGAACGGTGGTTTGATGACCTGCTGTCCTGATGGGATGTACTGGACTGATAATGCTGCCCCCCATCGGGACATCGGGACATCGGGACGTTAAACTGGGCTGATAATGCTGCCCCCCATCGGGACGTTAAACTGGACTGATAATGCTGCCCCCCATCGGGACGTTAAACTGGACTGATAATGCTGCCCCGCATGGGGACATCGGGACGTTAAACTGGGCTGATAATGCTGCCCCGCATCGGGACATGGGGACGTTAAACTGGACTGATAATGCTGCCCCGCATCGGGACATGGGGACGTTAAACTGGACTGATAATGCTGCCCCGCATCGGGACAGCGGGACGTTAAACTGGACTGATAATGCTGCCCCGCATCGGGACAGCGGGACGTTAAACTGGACTGATAATGCTGCCCCGCATCGGGACATGGGGACGTTAAACTGGACTGATAATGCTGCCCCGCATCGGGACAGAGGGACGTTAAACTGGGCTGATAATGCTGCCCCGCATCGGGACATCGGGACGTTAAACTGGACTGATAATGCTGCCCCGCATCGGGACATGGGGACGTTAAACTGGGCTGATAATGCTGCCCCGCATCGACATCGGGACGTTAAACTGGGCTGATAATGCTGCCCCGCATCGGGACATGGGGACGTTAAACTGGACTGATAATGCTGCCCCGCATCGGGACATCGGGACGTTAAACTGGACTGATAATGCTGCCCCGCATCGGGACATGGGGACGTTAAACTGGACTGATAATGCTGCCCCGCATCGGGACATCGGGACGTTAAACTGGGCTGATAATGCTGCCCCGCATCGGACATGGGGACGTTAAACTGGACTGATAATGCTGCCCCGCATCGGGACATGGGGACGTTAAACTGGACTGATAATGCTGCCCCGCATCGGGACATCGGGACGTTAAACTGGGCTGATAATGCTGCCCCGCATCGGGACATGGGGACGTTAAACTGGGCTGATAATGCTGCCCCGCATCGGGACATCGGGACGTTAAACTGGACTGATAATGCTGCCCCGCATCGGACATCGGGACGTTAAACTGGACTGATAATGCTGCCCGCGCATCGACATGGGGACGTTAAACTGGACTGATAATGCTGCCCGCGATCGGGACATGGGGACGTTAAACTGGACTGATAATGCTGCCCCGCATCGGGACATCGGGACGTTAAACTGGACTGATAATGCTGCCCCGCATCGACGCGTTAAACTGGGCTGATAATGCTGCCCCGCATCGGGACATCGGGACGTTAAACTGGACTGATAATGCTGCCCCACATGGGGACGTTAAACTGACTGATAATGCTGCCCCGCATCGGACATCGGGACGTTAAACTGGACTGATAATGCTGCCCCGCATCGGGACATGGGGACGTTAAACTGGGCTGATAATGCTGCCCCGCATCGGGACATGGGGACGTTAAACTGGACTGATAATGCTGCCCCGCATCGGGACATCGGGACGTTAAACTGGACTGATAATGCTGCCCCGCATCGGGACATCGGGACGTTAAACTGACTGATAATGCTGCCCCGCATCGGGACATGGGGACGTTAAACTGGACTGATAATGCTGCCCGCGCATCGGGACATCGGGACGTTAAACTGACTGATAATGCTGCCCCGCATCGGGACATGGGGACGTTAAACTGGACTGATAATGCTGCCCCGCATCGGGACATGGGGACGTTAAACTGGACTGATAATGCTGCCCCACATGGGGACGTTAAACTGACTGATAATGCTGCCCCGCATCGGGACAGCGGGACGTTAAACTGGACTGATAATGCTGCCCGCGCTCGGGACATCGGGACGTTAAACTGGACTGATAATGCTGCCCGCGCTCGACGGCGGGGACGTTAAACTGGACTGATAATGCTGCCCCGCATCGGACAACGGGACGTTAAACTGGACTGATAATGCTGCCCCGCGATCGGGACATGGGGACGTTAAACTAGACTGATAATGCTGCCCCGCATCGGGACATCGGGACGTTAAACTAGACTGATAATGCTGCCCCGCATCGGGACACCGGGACGTTAAACTGGACTGATAATGCTGCCCCGCATCGGGACATCGGGACGTTAAACTGGACTGATAATGCTGCCCCGCATCGGGACATCGGGACGTTAAACTGGACTGATGATGCTGCCCCGCATCGGGACATCGGGACGTTAAACTGGACTGATAATGCTGCCCCGCATCGGACATCGGGACGTTAAACTGGACTGATAATGCTGCCCCGCATCGGGACATGGGGACGTTAAACTGACTGATAATGCTGCCCCGCATCGGGACATCGAGGCGTTAAACTGGACTGATAATGCTGCCCCGCATCGGGACATGGGGACGTTAAACTGGGCTGATAATGCTGCCCCACATCGGGACATGGGGACGTTAAACTGGACTGATAATGCTGCCCGCGCATCGGGACATGGGGACGTTAAACTGGACTGATAATGCTGCCCCGCATCGGGACATGGGGACGTTAAACTGGGCTGATAATGCTGCCCCGCATCGGGACAGCGGGACGTTAAACTGGACTGATAATGCTGCCCGCGCATCGGGACATCGGGACGTTAAACTGGACTGATAATGCTGCCCCGCATCGGGACATGGGGACGTTAAACTAGACTGATAATGCTGCCCCGCATCGGGACATGGGGACGTTAAACTAGACTGATAATGCTGCCCCGCATCGGGACAGCGGGACGTTAAACTGGGCTGATAATGCTGCCCCGCATCGGGACAGCGGGACGTTAAACTGGGCTGATAATGCTGCCCCGCATCGGGACATTGGGACGTTAAACTGGGCTGATAATGCTGCCCCGCATCGGGACATCGGGACGTTAAACTGGGCTGATAATGCTGCCCCGCATCGGGACATGGGGACGTTAAACTGGGCTGATAATGCTGCCCCGCATCGACATCGGGACGTTAAACTGGGCTGATAATGCTGCCCCGTATCGGGACATGGGGACGTTAAACTGGGCTGATAATGCTGCCCCGCATCGGGACAGCGGGACGTTAAACTGGGCTGATAATGCTGCCCCGCATCGGGACAGCGGGACGTTAAACTGGGCTGATAATGCTGCCCCGCATCGGGACATCGGGACGTTAAACTGGGCTGATAATGCTGCCCCGCATCGGGACATCGGGACGTTAAACTGGGCTGATAATGCTGCCCTGCATCGGGACATCGGGACGTTAAACTGGACTGATAATGCTGCCCCGCATCGGGACATGGGGACGTTAAACTGGACTGATAATGCTGCCCCGCATCGGGACATCGGGACGTTAAACTGGACTGATAATGCTGCCCCGCATCGGGACATGGGGACGTTAAACTGGGCTGATAATGCTGCCCCGCATCGGGACATCGGGACGTTAAACTGGGCTGATAATGCTGCCCCGCATAGGGACATCGGACGTTAAACTGGGCTGATAATGCTGCCCCGCATCGGGACATCGGGACGTTAAACTGGGCTGATAATGCTGCCCCGCATCGGGACATCGGGACGTTAAACTGGGCTGATAATGCTGCCCCGCATCGGGACAGCGGGACGTTAAACTGGACTGATAATGCTGCCCCGCATCGGGACATGGGGACGTTAAACTGGACTGATAATGCTGCCCCGCATCGGGACATCGGGACGTTAGACTGGGCTGATAATGCTGCCCCGCATCGGGACATGGGGATATCGGGACGTTAAACTGGACTGATAATGCTGCCCCGCATTGGGACATGGGGACGTTAAACTGGACTGATAATGCTGCCCCGCATCGGGACATGGGGACGTTAAACTGGACTGATAATGCTGCCCCGCATCGGGACATCGGGACGTTAGACTGGGCTGATAATGCTGCCCCGCATCGGGACATCGGGACGTTAGACTGGGCTGATAATGCTGCCCCGCATCGGGACATGGGGACATCGGGACGTTAAACTGGACTGATAATGCTGCCCCGCATTGGGACATGGGGACGTTAAACTGGACTGATAATGCTGCCCCGCATCGGGACATGGGGACGTTAAACTGGACTGATAATGCTGCCCCGCATCGGGACATCGGGACGTTAAACTGGACTGATAATGCTGCCCCGCATCGGGACATGGGGACGTTAAACTAGACTGATAATGCTGCCCCGCATCGGGACATGGGGACGTTAAACTAGACTGATAATGCTGCCCCGCATCGGGACAGCGGGACGTTAAACTGGGCTGATAATGCTGCCCGCATCGGGACAGCGGGGCGTTAAACTGGGCTGATAATGCTGCCCCGCATCGGGACATCGGGACGTTAAACTGGGCTGATAATGCTGCCCCGCATCGGGACATTGGGACGTTAAACTGGGCTGATAATGCTGCCCCGCATCGGGACATGGGGACGTTAAACTGGGCTGATAATGCTGCCCCGCATCGGGACATGGGGACGTTAAACTGGACTGATAATGCTGCCCCGCATCGGGACATCGGGACGTTAAACTGGGCTGATAATGCTGCCCCGCATCGGGACATGGGGACGTTAAACTGGGCTGATAATGCTGCCCCGCATCGGGACATTGGGACGTTAAACTGGGCTGATAATGCTGCCCCCGCATCGGGACATTGGGACGTTAAACTGGGCTGATAATGCTGCCCGCGCATCGGACATTGGGACGTTAAACTGGGCTGATAATGCTGCCCCGCATCGGGACATCGGGACGTTAAACTGGGCTGATAATGCTGCCCCGCATCGGGACATGGGGACGTTAAACTGGGCTGATAATGCTGCCCCGCATCGGGACATGGGGACGTTAAACTGGGCTGATAATGCTGCCCCGCATCGGGACATGGGGACGTTAAACTGGGCTGATAATGCTGCCCCGCATCGGGACAGCGGGACGTTAAACTGGGCTGATAATGCTGCCCCGCATCGGGACATGGGGACGTTAAACTGGGCTGATAATGCTGCCCCGCATCGGGACAGCGGGACGTTAAACTGGGCTGATAATGCTGCCCCGCATCGGGACATGGGGACGTTAAACTGGGCTGATAATGCTGCCCCGCATCGGGACATCGGGACGTTAAACTGGGCTGATAATGCTGCCCCGCATCGGGACATCGGGACGTTAAACTGGGCTGATAATGCTGCCCCGCATCGGGACATGGGGACGTTAAACTGGACTGATAATGCTGCCCCGCATCGGGACATGGGGACGTTAAACTGGACTGATAATGCTGCCCCGCATCGGGACATGGGGACGTTAAACTGGGCTGATAATGCTGCCCCGCATCGGGACAGCGGGACGTTAAACTGGGCTGATAATGCTGCCCCGCATCGGGACAGCGGGACGTTAAACTGGGCTGATAATGCTGCCCCGCATCGGGACATGGGGACGTTAAACTGGACTGATAATGCTGCCCCGCATCGGGACATCGGGACGTTAAACTGGACTGATAATGCTGCCCCGCATCGGGACATGGGGACGTTAAACTGGGCTGATAATGCTGCCCCCCATCGGGACATCGGGACGTTAAACTGGACTGATAATGCTGCCCCGCATCGGGACATGGGGACGTTAAACTGGACTGATAATGCTGCCCCGCATCGGGACATGGGGACGTTAAACTGGACTGATAATGCTGCCCCGCATCGGGACATGGGGACGTTAAACTGGGCTGATAATGCTGCCCCGCATCGGGACATGGGGACGTTAAACTGGACTGATAATGCTGCCCCGCATCGGGACATCGGGACGTTAAACTGGACTGATAATGCTGCCCCGCATCGGGACAGCGGGACGTTAAACTGGGCTGATAATGCTGCCCCGCATCGGGACATCGGGACGTTAAACTGGGCTGATAATGCTGCCCCGCATCGGGACATCGGGACGTTAAACTGGGCTGATAATGCTGCCCCGCATCGGGACATGGGGACGTTAAACTGGACTGATAATGCTGCCCCGCATCGGGACATGGGGACGTTAAACTGGACTGATAATGCTGCCCCGCATCGGGACATGGGGACGTTAAACTGGGCTGATAATGCTGCCCCGCATCGGGACATGGGGACGTTAAACTGGGCTGATAATGCTGCCCCGCATCGGGACATCGGGACGTTAAACTGGGCTGATAATGCTGCCCCTCATCGGGACATCGGGACGTTAAACTGGGCTGATAATGCTGCCCCGCATCGGGACAGCGGGACGTTAAACTGGGCTGATAATGCTGCCCCGCATCGGGACATGGGGACGTTAAACTGGACTGATAATGCTGCCCCGCATCGGGACATCGGGACGTTAAACTGGGCTGATAATGCTGCCCCGCATCGGGACATGGGGACGTTAAACTGGGCTGATAATGCTGCCCCGCATCGACATGGGGACGTTAAACTGGACTGATAATGCTGCCCCGCATCGGGACATCGGGACGTTAAACTGGGCTGATAATGCTGCCCCGCATCGACATCGGGACGTTAAACTGGGCTGATAATGCTGCCCCGCATCGGGACATGGGGACGTTAAACTGGACTGATAATGCTGCCCCGCATCGGGACATCGGGACGTTAAACTGGACTGATAATGCTGCCCCGCATCGGGACATGGGGACGTTAAACTGGGCTGATAATGCTGCCCCGCATCGGGACAGCGGGACGTTAGACTGGACTGATAATGCTGCCCCGCATCGGGACAGCGGGACGTTAAACTGGGCTGATAATGCTGCCCCGCATCGGGACAGCGGGACGTTAAACTGGGCTGATAATGCTGCCCCGCATCGGGACAGCGGGACGTTAAACTGGGCTGATAATGCTGCCCCGCATCGGGACATGGGGACGTTAAACTGGACTGATAATGCTGCCCCGCATCGGGACATCGGGACGTTAAACTGGACTGATAATGCTGCCCCGCATCGGGACATGGGGACGTTAAACTGGGCTGATAATGCTGCCCCGCATCGGGACAGCGGGACGTTAAACTGGGCTGATAATGCTGCCCCGCATCGGGACATTGGGACGTTAAACTGGGCTGATAATGCTGCCCCGCATCGGGACATCGGGACGTTAAACTGGGCTGATAATGCTGCCCCGCATCGGGACATGGGGACGTTAAACTGGGCTGATAATGCTGCCCCGCATCGGGACATCGGGACGTTAAACTGGACTGATAATGCTGCCCCGCATCGGGACATTGGGACGTTAAACTGGGCTGATAATGCTGCCCCGCATCGGGACATGGGGACGTTAAACTGGGCTGATAATGCTGCCCCGCATCGGGACATGGGGACGTTAAACTGGGCTGATAATGCTGCCCCGCATCGGGACATCGGGACGTTAAACTGGGCTGATAATGCTGCCCCGCATCGGGACATCGGGACGTTAAACTGGGCTGATAATGCTGCCCCGCATCGGGACATGGGGACGTTAAACTGGACTGATAATGCTGCCCCGCATCGGGACAGCGGGACGTTAAACTGGGCTGATAATGCTGCCCCGCATCGGGACATTGGGACGTTAAACTGGGCTGATAATGCTGCCCCGCATCGGGACATCGGGACGTTAAACTGGGCTGATAATGCTGCCCCGCATCGGGACATGGGGACGTTAAACTGGACTGATAATGCTGCCCCGCATCGGGACATGGGGACGTTAAACTGGGCTGATAATGCTGCCCCGCATCGGGACAGCGGGACGTTAAACTGGGCTGATAATGCTGCCCCGCATCGGGACATTGGGACGTTAAACTGGGCTGATAATGCTGCCCCGCATCGGGACATCGGGACGTTAAACTGGGCTGATAATGCTGCCCCGCATCGGGACATGGGGACGTTAAACTGGACTGATAATGCTGCCCCACATCGGGACATGGGGACGTTAAACTGGACTGATAATGCTGCCCCGCATCGGGACATCGGGACGTTAAACTGGGCTGATAATGCTGCCCCGCATCGGGACATGGGGACGTTAAACTGGACTGATAATGCTGCCCCACATCGGGACATGGGGACGTTAAACTGGACTGATAATGCTGCCCCGCATGGGGACATCGGGACGTTAAACTGGACTGATAATGCTGCCCCGCATCGGGACATGGGGACGTTAAACTGGACTGATAATGCTGCCCCGCATCGGGACATCGGGACGTTAAACTGGACTGATAATGCTGCCCCGCATCGGGACATCGGGACGTTAAACTGGGCTGATAATGCTGCCCCGCATCGGGACATGGGGACGTTAAACTGGGCTGATAATGCTGCCCCGCATCGGGACATGGGGACGTTAAACTGGGCTGATAATGCTGCCCCGCATCGGGACATCGGGAGCGTTAAACTGGGCTGATAATGCTGCCCCGCATCGGGACATCGGGACGTTAAACTGGGCTGATAATGCTGCCCCGCATCGGGACATGGGGACGTTAAACTGGGCTGATAATGCTGCCCCCGCATCGACATCGGGACGTTAAACTGGGCTGATAATGCTGCCCCGCATCGGGACATCGGGACGTTAAACTGGGCTGATAATGCTGCCCCGCATCGGGACATCGGGACGTTAAACTGGACTGATAATGCTGCCCCGCATCGGGACAGCGGGACGTTAAACTGGGCTGATAATGCTGCCCCGCATCGACATCGGGACGTTAAACTGGGCTGATAATGCTGCCCCGCATCGGGACAGCGGGACGTTAAACTGGGCTGATAATGCTGCCCCGCATCGGGACAGCGGGACGTTAAACTGGGCTGATAATGCTGCCCCGCATCGGGACATCGGGACGTTAAACTGGGCTGATAATGCTGCCCCGCATCGGGACAGCGGGACGTTAAACTGGGCTGATAATGCTGCCCCGCATCGGGACATTGGGACGTTAAACTGGGCTGATAATGCTGCCCCGCATCGGGACATCGGGACGTTAAACTGGGCTGATAATGCTGCCCCGCATCGGGACATGGGGACGTTAAACTGGGCTGATAATGCTGCCCCGCATCGGGACATCGGGACGTTAAACTGGGCTGATAATGCTGCCCCGCATCGGGACAGCGGGACGTTAAACTGGGCTGATAATGCTGCCCCGCATCGGGACATCGGGACGTTAAACTGGGCTGATAATGCTGCCCCGCATCGGGACATGGGGACGTTAAACTGGACTGATAATGCTGCCCCGCATCGGGACATCGGGACATCGGGACATCGGGACATCGGGACATCGGGACGTTAAACTGGGCTGATCATGCTGTACTGAACTCTCTGCTGTGTGCACTGTGAAAATACCATTTAAACTCCTGACAAGTTGACGAGTGTGTAATTTATCATAACATCATAAACTCTGCCTCTCAAAGACTTCTTGTTCTCGGCCTCAATCAGCTCCTCTCATCTCTCTCCAGGCAGCTGTTGGCTTTGAGAAGTAATTCATCTGAGGATAAACACGCTCGCTGGAGGAAGCGTGAATGAAGGGACTTTCTCCCTTTGTGGTGTCTTTGGGACAAAGCATTAAAACAATGGTTCGTTAAGCTGTAATATATAATTTACTCCGTCACCATCAGCTGATGAGTAAGGAAGATTTTCTTCCTGTGTCATTCTTTTTGTTTATAACTACACATTGGTTGTGCCATGTCCAACGAAACTACTCAGTAACAAGCACGACTGTTTTTGTAAAACCTTGAAAACACAACAAATGACGTAAATATAAACAATAAGGATGCATGATATTGGAAGTTTTTAGCAGTGTTGTATAAAGTACCCAAAAGCCATACTTGAAGAAAAAGTAAAAGTACTTTACTGGAAAATGACTCAAGTAAAAGTGAAAGTCATCTGCGAGAATATTACTTGAGTAAAAGTAAAAAAGTAGCTAGTATTTACTGTACTTAAGTATCAAAAGTAAAAAGTACTGTGAATAAAATGCAATCAGAAATTTGAGTTTAACATTTTCTTTATTCCTGTTTAATTTAGTTTTTAAGTTTTAATTTCCAAAGTGTAAAGGAGCTTCAGTACCTCCTTACATAAACCAACCATACAGAAAAATACTGTACACACAAACATCCTCACAGACCTGCATGCCTACCAACATTCATACTCACGTGCATTCAATATTAAATCATTTCTAATAAACTCTTGGTGCTTGGAGGTGATGCAAGCAAACAAAGAACTTGATTGGTTGAACTTTAACATGACTGCAGTGTGACATCACATGAACTGTCCATCAGTCGTTACTGAACCATGAAAAACTTTTTGTTCAACCTCAAAAGAAGTTGTTTCTCAAAATGGTGAGAATCAGTCTGGTTCTTCTTGGACTGAAAACCAGAGCAGCGATGCTGAACAGCCGTTCACCTGCTGCTGAGGCAGGTAAAGGTGTGTTTAGCTTCAGAGACGGATGCACACGGCTGCACACGGCTGCTCACGGCTGCACACGGCTGCTGCTAGTCCCACTACAACAAAACAAAGATTCTCATTGGCTGTTTGGTTCTTTGTTATTTTGTAACGAGTAACTATGATGCTCAGGTAAATGTAATGGACTAAAAGTATTGATTTTTCTTGGAAGATGAAGTGAAGTAAAAGTAATCAGAAATAGAAGTAGTAAAGTAAAGTACAAATATAAAAAAATATTACTAGGTATTTTTACTTGGTTACTGAACAGCACTGGTTTTTAGCATGTAAATGAGGCAGTATGACAGCCATATGACTGTTCCTGGGGAAGAGAAACACTTGTTAAATTTAGTTGATGCAGTAATTTTATAAGCTAATCGTAGATATTTGATCTACAAGCCAGCGTTAGCATGTTGCTACCGTTAGCATCCATCCATCAGTTTACTCAACAATCAAACCGTAAACAACCTGCAGATTTATAACGTTATTACTTCAGCAGACATCGTGCCTCTGACTCTGGGCTCAGACTGAGTGTAATGTGGTTAAATTAGGGACCAACGCAGTCCAAGCAGCTCATGCGTGTGCACGACGTTAGCGTCACTTCCACTTGTCGCCAGAGGGGGCGATATTCTGGAAACAAGCTGGAACTTGCGCTGTTCTCCTTTAAATAAACAGAAATTATTGGTTTATATTGCGATAAAAATGGTGGATTTTGTAGTCCTAAGAAAGCAAAGAACCTACTGAATCAAATGATACCAAGGTTTATGTGAACTACATTACCCAGGTAACCTTTCTCTGTGGGTAAAAGACTGGAGGTTGTTGCGCGATAGGGCTTTGACGCAGAGCGTGAGGATACGTGGTTCAGACCGGTGTTTTGGTGCGTGTGCCGGATGTTTTGAGTTGGATAGTTTTATTTGAAGTTTTATATTGTTTGGAAAACGACATTCGGTTGGATGAAAAGATGTACATGACTAAGACAGCGGAGATGTTAGCGGAGATGTTAGCGGAGATGTTAGCAGAGATACAGCAGCAGCCAGACGTAGCGTGACCAGACCCTCCTGACTCAGACAGCTGCAACTTGCCGGTTCGAATGGAGATATTTTTTCCCACGTGAAAGTCGGGCTGACTATGACTGAGTTCTTGTGCTCTTTTTTAATTGTGATTCCTTTTGTTGATTACCTTTCTGATTACATGCTAGTTGACGTGCTAATTTGTGTTGACATGCCAGTTATTAACCTTTTTATATGAACAGATCACCACAATATAGTACGAAACCAAGGCATCTACTGAATACATTTTTCATAATATTTTCACTGCATTTGTCTCTTTATGTCTAATGTATATATATCATAATGTATTCACTCTTATATCATAGTTACTGTCTTCTGTTTCATAGTTTGGTATAAAACTGTGCCAAACGGTGGATTTTGCCTGGTGAAGGCTTTCCTAAAAACTTGTGTAAAATCTTTTTCTTTTACTCAAACTTTTTCAAATTTGCTACATCTGCCGTCAAGGAGTAACTGAAGGTAATAAATAACATCTGTCTTCATGAAATCACTATTAGCATGGTGCTACCATCTGCCAAATAATAAAAAAACTACAGGCGAGCATAGAAATTTCACAAATTTCTTTTATATTATTGTAATTTACTCAGAAATAGTAACAGATACATTTTTAACACTGGAAACACATTCTCTGAAGTCTCCAGATGTTCCTAGATACCAAGAACATGAAAATTAACCTTATTATTGTGGAGCAATTCTGCGTTTACTTTGTGTACGTCTTGTTAGGCATCTTTCTGAAAATATGGCTCGGGCTTTACGGGTTAATGCTTTGTTGCGGTGCGATTGGCAGATTTGCCAATTATAAAGCAATCAAACAGATGTTCCCAATGAAGGAGCAGGTGAATATGAGGCTCATATGAACTCAAACCTTATATAATGTGAAAATATTAGATTCTCTATCGCGGTAAGCTTCGTAGATTTGAATTACGATGGTTTTTGGGACTTTATCAGCTCAATGGCATCCTTCATTTGAAAAAAGAAATATAAACATGAAAAGGGGATGGATGCTTTTGAAATGCAGGTATAATTGAGAAGTGTAGTATTTTGGAAAAAGAAAAGTCTAATAAAATATTTATGGGAAAAAAAGGGGGATGGATACAGAAATCCATGTGAAGTCCGCTGCTGCTCAGGGGAAAACAGCTTGGACTTGTCGTCGAGCTCAGATGCATGTTATGTCTCCCCCCATTTCAGATCCACAAAGCAAACTGAGTGCAACAAACAACGGGGAAAAATATTCAGCGGCTGAGCACAATAAACTCAAAATTTCAGAAATGCTAAAACCATTAGTCCTCACGCAGAAGTCGTAATGACAGAACACATCTGTGGATCAAATATTCTGGTTTTTGGTTGAAGATTTGATAAGATTTTACATTTTCCCCGTTTATAATTGACTCGCACTGCGTCATGAGTGTCCTTTTTGAAGTGTCAAACATCAGCTCTGTTTCATCCAAATACAAAAGCAAAGAACAAAACAAGAATAAAAAGAAGCATCGTCCTCAGAGCCAGACGGGAACAATAATGCAAATACACTCGATTAAAGCTGAAGTGGAAGGTGAAGAGACTCCCTGCAGAATCCATGCACTTAAACAAATACAGGTTATTGAAACAAAAGCGAACACTGATGCATGACAGATAATGAACAAGTGTTTTAATGAAGGCTGCATTTGAATCAGAGGAGCATCCTGGACTCCTATAACGTTCACAGGTCGGACATGAGAAGAGTCGCCATTAATGCCAATCATCCAATCGGGTCTACACAGAAGACTTGACACGAAAAGGTCAAAATGACAGCTAATAATAACCAGGGATGTCTCAAAGACCTTAAATGCTCCACATACAAGCTTTAAGACCACATGTAACATCATAATCACGATGACATTCACAGAAGTGGGAACCGTCATGCTGCATGGCGTAATAATCAGAAGCACAGAGAAGCTGCTGTTATTCATTCATTTTACTGTCGTCACAGGAGTCACATGCAGGCAGAGGCCAGATTCAGGTGCCGAGACTTTTCTGTCCCTGAGTAAATGCTTAGACAATAATATAAATGATCATGTTTTTAATGCAACTCTCTCCAGCAAACTGCTTTATTATATTGCAGAAGATGGCACCAAGATATGCACTAATATATGGCATGGTACTATACTGTACTACACTGTACTATACTGTACTATACTGTACTACACTGTACTATACTGTACTACACTGTACTATACTGTACTGTACTATACTGTACTATACTGTACTATACTGTACTGTACTGTACTACACTGTACTATACTGTACTACACTGTACTATACTGTACTACACTGTACTATACTGTACTGTACTATACTGTACTATACTGTACTATACTGTACTGTACTATACTGTACTATACTGTACTGTACTATAATGTACCGTCAGAACTGACACTATGCTGATTTGCCCTTAAAGGAACATTCCACCCACAGAATGATGTAACTTTATCTTCCACCCCCCTCATGGTGAGAAAGACTCTGCAGCACTTTTTTAATATCTCAAATGCAGCCGGCGATCAGGAAGGCTTCTCGTTTCCCCCCAACTTTCATATAATGGAGTTCACCGGGGTCCGAGCCAAAAAGGTCCATTAAACACAATCAGGAAATTCTTTGACAAAAACTGTCTTGGGAAAAGACTTGAAGGCAGGAAGTAAATCAGACCTGATTATTCATGATGAACGCTTTATCCCCATTTGGGTGTGAATAATTTTGAGGACAACTATATATATATATATATATATATATATATATATATATATATATATATATGTGTGTGTGTGTGTGTGTTTGTGTGTGTAAACAAACAAAAAAAAAAACAAATAAATAAATAGATAAATAGACAGTTTACTATACACATGCCACCCTTGTCCCCACTATCAATATTTCCTTGGATGAAAAGAAAAGCATGGCTTTACAGCAAAAAACAAAACAGTAAGTGCGTAAAGAGTAATCACTAAAATCTTAAAATCAGCTTTAAAACATATTGGGAGCTAATAGAAGGATGATGGAATAATGCGTACAGTGCTTATGTTTCCTCATTTTCATTAAAAACCTGCTGGCAGAGTTCTGCAGCATCTTTAATCTGTCCATGAATTTTGAGTTCAGAATAAAAGTCTGTCAGAAATCTGTGAATAAATGGAAGCATATACAATAATCTATGTCTGTAAAAGATGAATACTTGAAATGTTTCTATGGTGTTGAAAATAGGACCTCACAGGTTTTGTGTCATGGTTTTCAAAATCAAAACCTCTGTCAAACCAGATGCCAAGGTTTCTCACTGCAGGTTTGATGCTGTTAGTAAAAGGTCAAACAGATGGCAGCCGGATTCACCAACAGCTGGGACCCAGTAACAAAACAGCCATTTCAAACACTTCAGCTGAAGAAAATGACCAGACAGAATTACCCTCCAGTCTTCAGTGGCAAGATAGTCGTGAAGTACATTCAGCTTCCCTGGGTCAGAAGCTTCGACTGGAACGCACAACTGCATATCGTCAGCATTAAGACGGAATAAAACATCAAATCTCTACATTGTGGGGTCTAGGAGAAGTGGTGTAAGGAAAATAAAACAGGTCCCAAGATCAAGCCCTGAGGCACACCATACTTTTAGCTTCGCAAAAAAGGACCAGTGGATGTTGACCGCAGTTCAGAACCTACTTTTGAAAGTGTTTTGGTTCTAAGTTTATCTCAACAGCAAAAAAGGGAAAACGTGGACTGTTGACAAAAGTGATGTCAAACTAATTTTCTGCACTCATATGACGGCTTGACCTGGACAAGCCAAAGACATTGACCTTTGCCCTCAGTGGATAAACCCTTGCACACCCGCTGATTTGCCCCCAGATGCTACACTGGATGCACCTTGGAAACATAAATAAACCTTAATAATACCTCAGCTTCAATGTTAGGGTCTTCTGTGTTACAGCATTGCACCAACTTCTGCTTAAAGGTGCCATGACATCAAATTCCCCTTTTCTGGGGTTTTGGGGGTCTAATCTGATCTATTGTGCACTGATGATCTCATGTTAATGTCAGAGTGAGAATCAAAGTTCCTGTTTCTGGTCTGTCAGCTTTGTCTCTCTGCTCAGAAACAGTTGAATCAGACAGCAGCTTATCATTCTACGTAGTTCTATCATTCTACGTAGTTCCATCATTCTACGTAGTTCTATCATTCTACGTAGTTCTATCATTCTACGTAGTTCCATCATTCTACGTAGTTCCATCATTCTACGTAGTTCTATCATTCTACGTAGTTCCATCATTCTACGTAGTTCCATCATTCTACGTAGTTCTATCATTCTACGTAGTTCCATCATTCTACGTAGTTCTATCATTCTACGTAGTTCCATCATTCTACGTAGTTCCATCATTCTACGTAGTTCATTTGCTCCAATCTGAGCACACTATCAAGCAAACAGCCCCCCCCCCCTCCTCTCTCCTTTCACCCTCTGCTCTGCTCCCCCCCTCCCCTCCCTGTCTGATTCAGCTTCGTGTATGGAGCTAGTAGTAACTTCTGTGCAGTCAGGTCTGGATTTTCAAACAAATGGATTTAAAAGAAAACTTCTGCAGCAACACTGAGGGAGGGGGCCACAACCTTGTCATTACCTGTAAGTTTATTTATTTTCTAAATGCTGTCTTGTCTGATAAACGTAGCTCACTGTCTGAAGTGCCCATGTTGCTAGCAGTTAGCCTTTAGCAATCTCCGACCGCAGCTTGACCTAGATTCTCCAAATAAGGTCATAGCCATATAAGGTGTAGCCAATCAGAATGAAGTCAACGTGGTCTCCGGGTAAAGCTCCATATCATCACCGGACCCAACTGTATTACTGAGGAAGGAGGTCCCTGCTGTAAAAAAGGGACGTTACATCATTATCCACGAACTTTCATATAATGGAGTTCACCGGGGTCCGAGCCAAAAAGGTCCATAAATGTCCACAAAAACGTGTCAACATTCCTCCATACTGCTCGTCCAATGTAATCCAAGTGTCCTGAGTGGGTCCAGAATTTACTGGAAACCATCATTTAGTAGATTTTTATCGGCTGAACAGTAGAACATGTAGCTGTGAAGCGCGTCCATGAGAGTTCACAACACTACGGAAGCTGCCAGCGTTCAGAGCCTACTCTGCCGATAATGCAATCGCAGAAGAAGAAAGTAGCTGCTTACATTGTGCTAAGAGTGAATGAGCTGCAGACAAACACAAGAGAGGTGGGATATTGATTTAAAACAAAGAAAGAAAAACAGAGCACGTGATCTCATCTGCCGTGGCTTCCGTAGTGTCGGGATCATCATTCTGTGGGTGTACTATTCCTTTAATAATACTTCAGCGTCATTATCTGTTAGGGTCTTCAGTGTTACAGCATTGCACTGACTTCTGCCTAAAATGTCCACAGAGCTGGATAATAGTTTGAAAGGGGCCTTTAGATGGATTTAAAGCTCAGACGAGAGGGGGTTACACATGCAGACGTTCAAGAATCAGCAGGGTGGAAGGACCGAGCCTGCCCAGGCTTAACACTTCAGCTCTGTGAGGACGACTCCGGGATGCTGAAAAGAAGTGGATGGCCTTTTTCTGAACAGAGCAGATGGAAAATAAGGTGCAAGGTCACACTGTAATCACCACCTATTCAGAGCGATGTTCGGAGCGGCACAGGCAGTCAGGCTCTCTCTATTTCTGAAAAAGAAGAAGACCGAGTGGACTCAGAGCAGTTCTGCTTAGGGTGTTCATCTCCTCTCTGTTGTTACAGAAAATTAAGAGGTTTGTTCCACAGATTTCATCTGAAGCTAATATTGGCCCGTGGAGGACGATTTGACAGCTGCATGCCATCAACAGTCACAATGTGAGCACAATGCGGTTCACGGCGTGACGTCCTGGCGTAAGCGCGAAATGCATCAGCTACTTAATGAGTCACAACATGTGCATTGTGCGCTCAGTTCTGATGTGACACATAATGAAGAGTTACAGGCCTTTTAACAAAGCAGGTGAACAGATTTGCTTTTTCACACAAGTGGAGTGTAACATTTAGAGCCGTCATTCGTGTTAACTCAAATGTGTTCGCTGTAACCGAACAAACATTACATAATCAGAGAGCCGGCGAGGTTGAATAACAAATGCTTTTTCCATCGTGTGAATCAGCCTGCTTGTGTTGTCAGCACCGTGGACGGCTCCTTCAGCGCTGCATCGCTGAAAATGCTGCAGGGGGGGGGGGCACTTTGCTCCATTTATTTACACAGCACTTGTTTATACATCCAGCTGGACGGCAAACATGCTGTTTATAGTATATCAAACGTAAATCTGGAGCATGAGACATAATTAAAAATGAATAAGAGTAATATCAAGAATCTGCTCCCAAACTCTGGAATTCACTTCTCCTGACCCCCGCAGCTCTGACTCCTCCCTCTCTGCAAATACCATCTCACAACTCACCTCTTCAAACTCGCCTTCAACCCATAACTATGTTCACTGCACCTGTTTGCTAAATGTCCTCTGACTTCATCAGCTTTTACTGTTTCTGTCGTTCTTTATCATGCACTCATACTGCTTATTTTGTCTTTTGTATTTTGTCAGTAAAGTGACCTTGGGTTTCGTGACAGGGACTTTCTGTCATCACGTTAGAAGACTTGATTGATAATTTGCAAAAACTGAAGCAGAAAAGTTTTGAGAATCTTTTTGTTAAAGACTGAATTGTGTTGTCGTATTTAATTTTAATTTATTTTGTCTTTTTATTCAGTAAATCGCCTGCGACATACTGTACTATAGCATAACCATACCAGCAGGTGGCGGTAATGCAGCTTTGAGTTCACCATCCGCCATTAAACTGGAAAGAAGAAGAAACCGTGTAAGAAAAATGACTGAAACTGAGACAGAGACGATATCTGGAAACATCATATCAGCAGGTCTGGTCTGGCCGTATTTCACCAATTTATCCTCTTAAATGTAACGGACGTCACCGCCAGCTGCCATCTTGGAATCGTGATCTGAGGACGCCTTTGGATTGGTCGCTAGATTTTTGTTTTTCTGCCCTCAGCAGCTCAAGTTGAGCACACGGTGAGTTTTTCACCTCACGAGGCAAAAAATATCAAACATGTTTGATTTTCACTTCAAGGCCTCGTGAGGAAGAAAACTCAGCAGAAATCAGGCGACACGGCGACGATCTGCTGAGCAAACGGCCTCCATGACTCAGCAGAAACCAGGCGACACGGCGACGATCTGCTGAGCAAACGGCCTCCATGACTCAGCAGAAATCAGGCGACACGGCGACGATCTGCCGAGCAAACGGCCTCCATGACTCAGCAGAAATCAGGCGACACGGCGACGATCTGCTGAGCAAACGGCCTCCGTGACTCAGCAGAAATCAGGCGACACGGCGACGATCTGCTGAGCAAACGGCCTCCATGACGACAGCAATGAACTTCCAGAGAATTATTTAGTTATGCAGCTCTTACAGGGAAGTCAGTCTTTCAGTCCACAGATTCCGTCCCCCTACGACTTTGTTGTTTTGGTCACCTCTGACATCATTACCGATGCAGGCATGAAAAATTCCCCTTTCTGCTGACTGCCAGCCACTTACCAGTGATTTACCAGCAACTTACCAGCCACTTACCAGCAACTTACCAGCCACTTACCAGCCACTTACCAGCCACTAACCAGCAAATTACCAGCCACTTACCAGCAAATTACCAGCCACTTACCAGCAACTTACCAGCCACTTACCAGCAAATTACCAGCCACTTACCAGCCACTTACCAGCAACTTACCAGCCACTTACCAGCCACTTACCAGCAACTTACCAGCCACTTACCAGCAACTTACCAGCCACTAACCAGCCACTTACCAGCAACTTACCAGCCACTTACCAGCAACTTACCAGCCACTAACCAGCCACTTACCAGCCACTTACCAGCAATTAACCAGCCACTTACCAGCAACTAACCAGCCACTTACCAGCAACTTACCAGCGATTTACCAGCAACTTACCAGCCACTAACCAGCAAATTACCAGCCACTTACCAGAAACTTACCAGCCACTAACCAGCCACTTACCAGCAACTAACCAGCCACTTACCAGCAACTTACCAGCCACTTACCAGCCACTAACCAGCCACTTACCAGCAACTAACTAGCCACTTACCAGCAAATTACCAGCCACTTACCAGCGATTTACCAGCCACTTACCAGCCACTTACCAGAAACTTACCAGCCACTAACCAGCCACTTACCAGCAACTAACCAGCCACTTACCAGCAACTCACCAGCCACTAACCAGCCACTTACCAGCCACTAACCAGCCACTTACCAGCAAATTACCAGCCACTTACCAGCCACTAACCAGCCACTTACCAGCCACTAACCTGCCACTTACCAGCAAATTACCAGCCACTTACCAGCCACTAACCAGCGATTTACCAGCATCTTACCAGCCACTTGCCAGCAACTTACCAGCCACTTACCACACCACTAACCAGTGATTTACCAGCCACTAACCAGCAAATTACCAGCCACTTACCAGCGACTTACCAGCCACTTACCAGCAAATTACCAGCCACTAACCAGCCACTTACCAGCCACTAACCAGCCACTTACCAGCAAATTACCAGCCACTAACCAGCCACTAACCAGCCACTTACCAGCAAATTACCAGCCACTTACCACACCACTAACCAGCGATTTACCAGCCACTAACCAGCCACTTACCAGCAAATTACCAGCCACTTACCAGCAATTTACCAGCCACTTACCAGCCACTAACCAGCCACTTACCAGCCACTAACCAGCCACTTACCAGCAAATTACCAGCCACTTACCAGCCACTAACCAGCCACTTACCAGCCACTAACCAGCCACTTACCAGCAAATTACTAGCCACTTACCAGCCACTAACCAGCCACTTACCAGCAAATTACCAGCCACTTACCAGCCACTAACCAGCCACTTACCAGCCACTAACCAGCCACTAACCAGCCACTTACCAGCCACTAACCAGCGACTTGTCTGCTAATTCAATCGCACAGAGAAACCTGTGTACCAGGGGAAACGATTTCAGAGCATAAATGAACACCCGGAACAAGGACGTTTCCACGCCAAGTTTGGACACCGTACGTGACGACGTATTCACGGGACAAATCGTTCAGCCAGCAATCGTGCAGTAATAGTGCAGTAATAGTGTAGTAATAGTGCAGTAATAGTGCAGTAATCGTGCAGTAATTGTGCAGTAATAGTGCAGTAATAGTGCAGTAATCGTGCAGTAATAGTGCAGTAATAGTGCAGTAATCGTGCAGTAATAGTGCAGTAATCGTGCAGTAATAGTGCAGTAATAGTGCAGTAATCGTGCAGTAATCGTGCAGTAATAGTGCAGTAATAGTGCAGTAATAGTGCAGTAATAGTGCAGTAATCGTGCAGTAATAGTGCAGTAATAGTGCAGTAATCGTGCAGTAATCGTGCAGTAATAGTGCAGTAATAGTGTAGTTATAGTGCAGTAATAGTGCAGTAATAGTGCACTATTACTGGCAGAAAAAGGAGGAACGTTTTCATGCCCGCATCTGTATAACTGCAGCAAACAGCCTTTTCCTGCTAAAAGAACAAACAACAACAACAAAAGCAACAAAAACACGGTATACTAGGTTATGTCCTTAGAAATAAAAGGGAGACTGAAATAATGTTTGAAAATGATCTGCTGGTGAATAATAGAATATAAAAGTATTTGTTCACTGACGTGGTTCCTTCATGACTGGATATATATCAGTTAAACTTTAATGAATGTGGATTTAAAGGGCAGATTTTCTGATTTTAATTTGAGGGTGTTCATATCCAGATTGGAGGAAAGGTTTAAAATGTTGAACCTTCGTTTCCAAAGTTCAAATATAATTGGACAGTTGACCAAAAACATTTTTCTCCTCTTTTTTTTGTTGACAGCCGTGAGCATGTCCTGTGCTGTTTTTTTGCTAATTAGGGTGGTTAAAGGTCCGGAAATGATTCCAAGAGTGGCATTTGCATTTGGAATCGGTGGCTGTGAGGCCACAGCATGTGGTAAAAGGAGCTTTCAGCGCAAATGAAACCAGCCTCCAGGCTGGCAAATGAAAAAGCATCCGTCAGAGAGGCTGAGGGAACATTAGCAGGGACTCAAACAATCTGATATATAAGACAGAAGACAACAGTGGTCCATGACAGAGGTGAGCAGAGTCGCCACAAATTATACTCAAATAAAAATACTACTTATGGAGCCCCCCCGGGTGTCAGGGCAGAAAAAAAGAAAAAGCTGGTGGAAATTCGTTCGCACAGATTAAAGGAACATTCCACCCACAGAATGATGTAACTTTATCTTCCACTTCCAAAGCGGCGTTCAGTCTGTCAATTCAGGAGAAGAAGAAGAAGAAGATGATGATGAATTTAATTTATTTACATTTATTTGCACTGTTTACCTGCTTTTTTTTTTTTTTTTTTTTTTTTTTTTTTTTCTTTTTTTACTTGTCCTGTCCAGCATCGAAGCAAGCAGAATGGAAATCTGATTGCTTTATTCTGTTGAACAGTTTTGCTTTACCAAGCGGAGCTTTATGAACATAAGGCTCCACTTGATATCATGTTTATTCATTTTATTTTTTTATTTAAACATTTGTCTATTACACCATTCCATATCATACTGCTGGGCCTGACAAGGGAGAAATGAAAGTTAACAGAGGTAATGATAGAAAGTGAAACAGAGAGAAAGGAGTAAGGAAGAGGAAGAGAGAGAGGAGAGAAAACATGAATCCACTTACACAGTTCACTGGTACATCTGTACCGCGATCCCTAAACAACCAAGGTCTCTGTTGGAAAACAAAATCATACAAACACACACAAACACACGCAGAACTACGCAGAGAAGAGGTACAACCTAGTCATCACAATGGGAAGTAGAGAAGAGGTACAACCTAGTCATCGCAATGGGAAGTAGAGAAGAGGTACAACCTAGTCATCGCAATGGGAAGCAGTGTCACAGTGTCAACATGCATAATAAAGGGTGCTCCGTGGTGATACAGTCATGCAGATGCAGCCTCGTCTCTGCAAGGAGGAGGAAGCCCGCAAGGCTCACGACCCAGGCCCCCAGCAGCCACCCAGAGGCCCAGATCCCAGCTACCCCCCCGAAGGAACGGACATGCATCCCCCAGAGGGCAGCAAAAAGCGGCCCCAGCTGGAGCCCCCCGCAGTCTGGGGGCCCAGGCCCCAGCGGACCAAGACCAGCAGCTGCCGACCCCACCGGGCGCCGGGCGTCCCCCGGAGCGGAGACAGCGCCGGGCCCAGGGCCCAAGCGCCCAGGAGCAGCCACCCCCCCCCCGGACCCGGGCGGCCCAACCGAAACCCAGGAGGACCGGACCCCCCAGACGACGCCCCCCAGGGCAGGCCAGCCCCCACCCCAACGTCCCTGCCCCACACACCTGACACCAGGGCGCCACCACCTCTACCACCCCCTACCCCGCCACCACGCTCACACACACACTCCCCACACACCTACCCCAACACTAGGGCTGAAAGATATACCGCCACCGCCCCCGCATCGAGACACGGGCACCCAAGACATCAATACCGCAAGAGCAACCACATACAAGATACAGATCCCCCCTGCGCCCGCCCCGCACAAAAAGCCCCGGAAGCCACAAACAAAACCGCACCCCCCACCAAAGCGCCCGGCCCCCAACCAACCCGCAGCCACACCGCACCACACCGACACCAAGATGCCCGGCACGAACACCGAGATACGAACCTCCGCCCACACCGCCCAGCCCTACCCAACACCTCCGTGTACCCCCCACACACACACATACACCCACCCACTCCGCTCTCCGACCTTACATACCCACACTCACTCCTCCCTCCACCCCCAACACTCTCCTCCCTCTACCGTCCACACCTACCCCCACCTCCTCATACCCTCTAACACACACATGCACTCCCCCCACATAGCTGCACCAACCCCTCCCTACCCCCCCACACATACGCCCCCACCTCCCTATACCCCCAATACCCCATACAGTCCCCCCTTACATGTCCAGCCCCGCCCATCCCTCTGACCTATCACACTCCCGCCCTTCCTTCCTTCAGCCCCTCATGACCATCCCTACTAGACACTCACGAGCATGCCACTCCTTCCTCCATCCCCCCTTTCCTCCAACCACTTACCCACATCTCCTCCCTCTTCCAGCCCAAGTTCCTCCCTCCCACATTTCCTCTTTCACACTCTCATTCATTATTCTTACATACCCACCTCTCTCTTGCCCATGCCCTCGTGCCTCCTGAGTGGTAGCTCGGGCCGGGGAAGGAGCCGTGAGCTCCAAGCCCCCAACACGTCCCCCCCCCCCACCACCACCCCCATCCCCCACCCCCGGACGCAGCAGGCCAGGCATCCCCCAGGCCAGCAGATCCCCCGCAATGCAGCCAGCCTTAACCACTGGCGCGTGAAGCAGCCACTGTCCCCCCCCCCCCCCAGTAGCGCCCGGGAGACCGGGGTATGAAAGGACCCTGCCCCCCCCCCCACCCCCCCGCTCATGACTGTGTGTGTAAGATGTGTGTTGTTTGCAGTTAAAACTAAGGGGCAGTGCCAAGTCATGCCGGGAGTGGGGTCGCGTAGGGGGCATGACCCCCCAACCGGCCCCTCCCTCCTTCCACACACTATATGGCCCGCCCTCAGAAGTGGTTGTGAGCTGTTGTTATTTTATGTGTTTAGGTGTCTAAGTGTGGTTAAAACTGGGGAGCAGGCTGTCTCTAGATGTGGCAAGCAAAGGCACTTTTGGTGCCCTCCCTCACCACGCCCGCTTGACACGCACCCTCCCCAAAACCCTACGTGTGTGTGTGTGAGGTAGAGCAGGGGGGGGGGGGAGGTCTTGGGAAAGGAGACCAGGGGGGTATATGAATTCCCCCCCTGGAAGAAGAGCCGTTACCGGCATTAGGTACCCCTGCCTCCCGGGATCCCCCCAGGGCAGAAGGGGCAGGCATGGCCGCCCCCACGGCCCGGTGTCTGGCGTTCACCACAGAGGGGCCAGCCTCGGCCCCTGGGGGCGCTCGACCATGCCAGGCCAGGGAGGGGGGAAAAGGGACGGGAGCGGAAAGGGTCGGCGGAGGGGCCAGAGTCACCGGCCCAACATCCCCAGGCCTCGCAAACCCCCCAAGAGGCACGCAGAGCTGCTATTTTTTTTTTTTTCCCCTTTCCTCCCCCACTCTATTGTATCACCCCTAAACCCTACTTCAAACAACCAACGACTTTACCCCCGTCAACACTCCCTCATCCCATCCTCCTCCCACCCCTCCTGTATAGCCAGTCAGTCCCCGCACATCCGCCCCCCCAGTGTCCATGCCCCCCCCCTCCAAACCCAAGCCTGCACCCCCACCCAGGCCGCGCCAGAGCCACCACCCACCCACCCACCCACCCACCCACACACACCCCCCACCCACCCAGCGCCCCGCATCCGATCCCCCCACAGAACCATCCCCGCTCCCCACCCAAGCCCCCCAACCCGACACACACAAACCCCACCAATGCACCACCACCCCCACACCCAAACACCCATCATCCATGCACCCCCACCCACCCACCCATCTCCACACACCCCCCACAGGCAGCCACACACACACACAACCGCATTCACGCCCCCCCTCCAGTCACACACCCACCCACACATACCAAGGACGGGGACCACGGGGCCACCAGCCCCCCCACGCCACAAGTCCACCGCCCCCAGCCCCCGGACCACGCGAGACCAACCCGCACGAGACCACCAGTGCAGGCCAGCCCCAACCGACACAGCGGCCGGGCGGGACAGGAACCCGGCGTGGAAAAGACCCGGCCACCCCGCAACCCCCCACCTCCACACACTAGAGCTGAACGATATGGACCAAACCCCACACCCCGACAGCCACGCCAGACACCCCAACATCGATACGACACAACACGACCACGGGTCCGCCGAAAACCAAGCACCCCGGCGGAAAGCGCAGCTCCGTCCGCGACCCCCAGAGCCCCACACGCAGGACAAGCACAGGGGAAATCCACACCCCCCACATAGCCGCCCCCGCGACACCAACATCCCGGATGCCCACATCCCGACACAGACACGACAACGATACATCCCCCAGCCCCACCACACACACACCCCCACCAGCACACACACCCGCACGCACACAGCAGAGGCGCCCCGGCCCCCGGCGCAGTGACTGCACTGTTTACCTGCTTAACCATGGACATATTCAGCTGCGTACCACGGCTGATTGGAAGGTAAACAGCAGCTATTACGAAAGTTACGTAGGTTACTGTGTATCTGTGGATTCCTGGATGACTGCAGTCAGCTGATTGACTTTGTTGTCGTTAGGACTCGACCTGCTAAGAGTGCGAGGAGCTTTATTTACGGAAGGAATGAAACAGAACCATCGTTAGATAACTGATGACATCAGCCCGGTCGTCTTACACCGTTATCGGCACAAACACGTTATACAGGCTGATAAAACAACGACATTAGCACCGAGAGAAATGACCATTTTCTAACGTTAACTAAACATTAGCAACATGGTTTGACCGCCATGATGCAACAATGAGGTCACTGATCCATAACATGGACCTAAACTAAGATAATACGATGGTTTTCCTGATATTTATATCTCCATTAACAAAGAAAATACTTCAGATTTGTAGCTCGCCTTCTTTGCTGCTGCATTCTGGGTAATCCTTACTCACAAGGTGGTGTCGGAGAATCTCAGGATGGAGGATATTCAGCCTCAAACTCTCCTCAACGTAACTTTCTGAGAATCGGGACATCAGTTGCACTTCGTGGGAGTGCATGTTTGAGACTGAGGGTTCAGACAGGAGCTGGAATTCACCCCAAGTCTACAGTGTTGATGCCAGAAAGGTGTTAAACCAACATGATCGTTCATAACGGCACATCTGTATGCAGAGTTACCGTGACGGGTCTGTAGATCACGGCAGGGGTGTGTGGTAGCCTATGCGTGGGCGTGTCTGTCTGGCAGGGGGGGCAGACACCAAGTACATATGAGAAAGAAACTCCCCACCTCACAGGATCCTTTTATGGTAAACAAGAATCCTGCAGAAGAAACATGCAAACAGACCAGCAGATGTAGTTTCTGACGTGCACTGAGATGAAACCAACATCAACTGTACGATGGGAATAAAGCGTAAAGGAGAATCTGTGGAAGTTTACGTCCCACAGCGTCTCTGAGTCACCGGCAGCGTGACGGCAGGTCGGTTTACTGAGGATGTGACAGAAAACAGACGATGAAGTTCACAGGTGATGCTCTGTCTGCTCTGCTTCAGCCGTGGGGAGAAGACGGTGCTCCGCCCGATTATGGACACAGTCCCCAGATACCGAGAGACACCAGGAGAGTCTGAGGAAAGCTCTGCCGAGTTAATCAAGACATGTCAGCTCGTTTCTGAGGTCAGATCTCCCCACAAACAGCCACCGACAGCAGATAAAGACCTGCTAATGCAATAAAAAGCAGGAACCCGCTCACTGGGTCACATCTGTCAATCACAGACTTCCAACAACCGCCTCCACCCACACATGGACCCCACCTCCACCCCACACGCATACCCCCATCCGCCTCCACCCCACACATGGACCCCCAACCGCCTCCACCCCACACATGTACCCCCATCTGCCTCCACCCCACACATGTACCCCCATCTGCCTCCACCCCACACATGTACCCCCATCTGCCTCCACCCCACACATGTACCCCCATCTGCCTCCACCCCACACATGGACCCCGCCTCCACCCCACACATGTACCCCCATCTGCCTCCACCCCACACATGGACCCCGCCTCCACCCCACACATGTACCCCCATCTGCCTCCACCCACACATGTACCCCCATCCGCCTCCACCCACACATGTACCCCCAACCGCCTCCACCCCACACATGAACCCCGCCTCCACCCCACACATGTACCCCCATCTGCCTCCACCCCACACATGTACCCCCAACCGCCTCCACCCCACACATGGACCCCGCCTCCACCCCACACATGTACCCCGCCTCCACCCCACACATGTACCCCCAACCGCCTCCACCCCACACATGTACCCCCATCTGCCTCCACCCCACACATGTACCTCGCCTCCACCCCACACATGTACCCCGCCTCCACCCCACACATGTACCCCGCCTCCACCCCACACGCATACCCCCAACCGCCTCCACCCCACACATGTACCCCCATCTGCCTCCACCCCACACATGTACCCCCATCTGCCTCCACCCCACACATGTACCCCGCCTCCACCCCACACATGTACCCCATCTGCCTCCACCCCACACATGTACCCCATCTGCCTCCACCCCACACATGTACCCCGCCTCCACCCCACACATGTACCCCCATCTGCCTCCACCCCACACACATGTACCCCCATCTGCCTCCACCCCACACATGGACCCCGCCTCCACCCCACACATGTACCCCCATCTGCCTCCACCCACACATGTACCCCCATCCGCCTCCACCCACACATGTACCCCCAACCGCCTCCACCCCACACATGTACCCCCATCTGCCTCCACCCCACACATGTACCCCCAACCGCCTCCACCCCACACATGGACCCCACCTCCACCCCACACATGTACCCCGCCTCCACCCCACACATGTACCCCCAACCGCCTCCACCCCACACATGTACCCCCATCTGCCTCCACCCCACACATGTACCTCGCCTCCACCCCACACATGTACCCCGCCTCCACCCCACACATGTACCCCGCCTCCACCCCACACGCATACCCCCAACCGCCTCCACCCCACACATGTACCCCCATCTGCCTCCACCCCACACATGTACCCCGCCTCCACCCCACACATGTACCCCATCTGCCTCCACCCCACACATGTACCCCGCCTCCACCCCACACATGGACCCCGCCTCCACCCCACACATGTACCCCCCATCTGCCTCCACCCCACACATGAACCACCATCTGCCTCCACCCCACACATGGACCCCGCCTCCACCCCACACATGTACCCCCATCTGCCTCCACCCACACATGTACCCCCATCCGCCTCCACCCACACATGTAACCCCAACCGCCTCCACCCCACACATGGACCCCGCCTCCACCCCACACATGTACCCCCATCTGCCTCCACCCCACACATGTACCCCCAACCGCCTCCACCCCACACATGGACCCCGCCTCCACCCCACACATGTACCCCGCCTCCACCCCACACATGTACCCCCAACCGCCTCCACCCCACACATGTACCCCCCATCTGCCTCCACCCCACACATGTACCTCGCCTCCACCCCACACATGTACCCCGCCTCCACCCCACACATGTACCCCGCCTCCACCCCACACGCATACCCCCAACCGCCTCCACCCCAACCGCCTCCACCCCACACATGTACCCCCATCTGCCTCCACCCCACACATGTACCCCCATCTGCCTCCACCCCACACATGTACCCCGCCTCCACCCCACACATGTACCCCATCTGCCTCCACCCCACACATGTACCCCGCCTCCACCCCACACGTGTACCCCGCCTCCACCCCACACATGTACCCCCCGCCTCCACCCCACACGTATACCCCCATCTGCCTCCACCCCACACATGTACCCCCAACTGCCTCCACCCCACACATGTACCCCCATCTGCCTCCACCCCAAACACATACCCCCATCTGCCTCCACCCCACACATGTACCCCCAACTGCCTCCACCCCACACATGTAACCCGCCCCGCCTCCACCCCCCACACACACCCCCAACCGCCTCCACCCCACACATGTACCCCCAACCGCCTCCACCCCACACATACCCCCAACTGCCTCCACCCCACACATGTACCCCGCCTCCACCCCACACACACACCCCCAACCGCCTCCACCCCACACATGTACCCCCAACCGCCTCCACCCCACACATACCCCCAACTGCCTTCACCCCACACATGTACCCCCATCCGCCTCCACCCCACACGTATGCGCCCAACTGCCTTCACCCCACACATGTACCCCCATCCGCCTCCACCCCACACATACCCCCAACTGCCTTCACCCCACACATGTACCCCCATCCGCCTCCACCCCACACATACCCCCAACCGCCTTCACCCCACACATGTACCCCCAACCGCCTCCACCCCACACATACCCCCAACTGCCTTCACCCCACACATGTACCCCCATCCGCCTCCACCCCACACGTATGCCCCCAACTGCCTTCACCCCACACATGTACCCCCATCCGCCTCAACCCCACACACGTACCCCCAACCGCCTCCACCCCACACATGTACCCCGCCTCCACCCCACACATGTACCCCCATCCGCCTCCACCCCACACATATGCCCCCCATCCGCCTCCACCCCACACATGTACCCCGCCTCCACCCCACACATATGCCCCCAACCGCCTTCACCCCACACATGTACCCCCATCCGCCTCCACCCCACACATATGCCCCCATCCGCCTCCACCCCACACATGTACCCCGCCTCCACCCCACACATATGCCCCCAACCGCCTTCACCCCACACATGTACCCCGCCTCCACCCCACACGCACACCGCCATCTGCCTCCACCCCACACATGTACCCCCATCTGCCTCCACCCCACACATGTACCCCCGCCTCCACCCCACACATGTACCCCCATCTGCCTCCACCCCACACATGTACCCCGCCTCCACCCCACACGTGTACCCCCCGCCTCCACCCCACACATGTACCCCGCCTCCACCCCACACGCACACCCCCATCTGCCTCCACCCCAAACACATACCCCATCCGCCTCCACCCCACACATGTACCCCCAACTGCCTCCACCCCACACATGTAACCCGCCCCGCCTCCACCCCCCACACACACCCCCAACCGCCTCCACCCCACACATGTACCCCCAACCGCCTCCACCCCACACATACCCCCAACTGCCTCCACCCCACACATGTAACCCGCCCCGCCTCCACCCCACACACACACCCCCAACTGCCTCCACCCCACACATGTACCCCCAACCGCCTCCACCCCACACATACCCCCAACTGCCTTCACCCCACACATGTACCCCCATCCGCCTCCACCCCACACGTATGCCCCCAACTGCCTTCACCCCACACATGTACCCCCATCCGCCTCCACCCCACACATACCCCCAACTGCCTTCACCCCACACATGTACCCCCAACCGCCTCCACCCCACACATACCCCCAACTGCCTTCACCCCACACATGTACCCCCATCCACCTCCACCACACACGTATGCCCCCAACTGCCTTCACCCCACACATGTACCCCCATCCGCCTCAACCCCACACACGTACCCCCAACCGCCTCCACCCCACACATGTACCCCGCCTCCACCCCACACATGTACCCCCATCCGCCTCCACCCCACACATATGCCCCCATCCGCCTCCACCCCACACATATGCCCCCAACCGCCTTCACCCCACACACGTACCCCCATCCGCCTCCACCCCACACATATGCCCCCATCCGCCTCCACCCCACACATGTACCCCGCCTCCACCCCACACATATGCCCCCAACCGCCTTCACCCCACACATGTACCCCCAACCGCCTCCACCCCACACATACCCCCAACTGCCTCCACCCCACACATGTACCCCGCCTCCACCCCACACACATGTACCCCGCCTCCACCCCACACACACACCCCCAACCGCCTCCACCCCACACATGTACCCCCAACCGCCTCCACCCCACACATACCCCCAACTGCCTTCACCCCACACATGTACCCCCATCCGCCTCCACCCCACACGTATGCGCCCAACTGCCTTCACCCCACACATGTACCCCCATCCGCCTCCACCCCACACATACCCCCAACTGCCTTCACCCCACACATGTACCCCCATCCGCCTCCACCCCACACATACCCCCAACCGCCTTCACCCCACACATGTACCCCCAACCGCCTCCACCCCACACATACCCCCAACTGCCTTCACCCCACACATGTACCCCCATCCGCCTCCACCCCACACGTATGCCCCCAACTGCCTTCACCCCACACATGTACCCCCATCCGCCTCAACCCCACACACGTACCCCCAACCGCCTCCACCCCACACATGTACCCCGCCTCCACCCCACACATGTACCCCCATCCGCCTCCACCCCACACATATGCCCCCATCCGCCTCCACCCCACACATGTACCCCGCCTCCACCCCACACATATGCCCCCAACCGCCTTCACCCCACACATGTACCCCCATCCGCCTCCACCCCACACATATGCCCCCATCCGCCTCCACCCCACACATGTACCCCGCCTCAACCCCACACATATGCCCCCAACCGCCTCCACCCCACACATGTACCCCGCCTCCACCCCACACGCACACCCCCATCTGCCTCCACCCCACACATGTACCCCCATCTGCCTCCACCCCACACATGTACCCCGCCTCCACCCCACACATGTACCCCCATCTGCCTCCACCCCACACATGTACCCCGCCTCCACCCCACACGTGTACCCCGCCTCCACCCCACACATGTACCCCGCCTCCACCCCACACGCACACCCCCATCTGCCTCCACCCCAAACACATACCCCATCTGCCTCCACCCCACACATGTACCCCCAACCGCCTCCACCCCACACATGTACCCCCAACCGCCTCCACCCCACACATACCCCCAACTGCCTCCACCCCACACATGTAACCCGCCCCGCCTCCACCCCACACACACACCCCCAACTGCCTCCACCCCACACATGTACCCCCAACCGCCTCCACCCCACACAAACCCCCAACTGCCTTCACCCCACACATGTACCCCCATCCGCCTCCACCCCACACGTATGCCCCCAACTGCCTTCACCCCACACATGTACCCCCATCCGCCTCCACCCCACACATACCCCCAACTGCCTTCACCCCACACATGTACCCCCAACCGCCTCCACCCCACACACATACCCCCAACTGCCTTCACCCCACACATGTACCCCCATCCGCCTCCACCACACACGTATGCCCCCAACTGCCTTCACCCCACACATGTACCCCCATCCGCCTCAACCCCACACACGTACCCCCAACCGCCTCCACCCCACACATGTACCCCGCCTCCACCCCACACATGTACCCCCATCCGCCTCCACCCCACACATATGCCCCCATCCGCCTCCACCCCACACATATGCCCCCAACCGCCTTCACCCCACACACGTACCCCCATCCGCCTCCACCCCACACATATGCCCCCATCCGCCTCCACCCCACACATGTACCCCGCCTCCACCCCACACATATGCCCCCAACCGCCTTCACCCCACACATGTACCCCGCCTCCACCCCACACGCACACCCCCATCTGCCTCCACCCCACACGCACACCCCCAACCGCCTCCACCCCACACATGTACCCCCAACCGCCTCCACCCCATACGCATACCCCCATCTGCCTCCACCCCACACGCATACCCCCAACCGCCTCCACCCCACACATGTACCCCCATCTGCCTCCACCCCACACACACACACCCATCTGCCTTCACCCCACACACAAACCCCCAATCGCCTCCACCCCAAACGCATACCCCCAACTGCCTTCACCCCACACATGTACCCCCAACTGCCTTCACCCCACACATGTACTCCCAACCGCCTCCACCCCACACACGTACCCACAACCTCCTCCACCCCACACACGTACCCCCAACCTCCTCCACCCCACACACGTACCCACAACCTCCTCCACCCCACACACGTACCCCCAACCTCCTCCACCCCACACACGTACCCACAACCTCCTCCACCCCACACACACGTACCCACAACCTCCTCCACCCCACACACGTACCCCCAACCTCCTCCACCCCACACACGTACCCCCAACCTCCTCCACCCCACACACGTACCCCCAACCGCCTCCACCCCACACACGTACCCACAACCTCCTCCACCCCACACACGTACCCACAACCTCCTCCACCCCACACACGTACCCACAACCTCCTCCACCCCACACACGTACCCACAACCTCCTCCACCCCACACACGTACCCCCAACCTCCTCCACCCCACACACGTACCCCCAACCGCCTCCACCCCACACACATACCCCCAACCTCCTCCACCCCACACACGTACCCACAACCTCCTCCACCCCACACACGTACCCCCAACCGCCTCCACCCCACACACGTACCCACAACCTCCTCCACCCCACACACGTACCCCCAACCGCCTCCACCCCACACACATACCCCCAACCTCCTCCACCCCACACACATACCCCCAACCGCCTCCAAAAAACCCTTTTTAAAAAAAAAAGATCAGTGTAAGGCATCTTCAGCTTTGTTCACTGATGAGGACCAACAGCTTTCACTTTAAACCTGCAGATATCTGCAGGAATCTGCAGGTTTCTGCAGGTATTTGCAGATTTCTGCAGGTTTCTGCAGATATCTGCAGATTTCTGCAGGTTTCTGCAGGTATTTGCAGGTTTCTGCAGGTTTCTGCAGGTATCTGCAGGTGTTTGCAGGTTTCTGGAGGTGTTTGCAGGTTTCTGCAGGTATTTGCAGGTTTCTGAGGGTATCTGCAGGTATTTGCAGGTTTCTGCAGGTATTTGCAGGTTTCTGAGGGTATCTGCAGGTATTTGCAGTTTTCTGCAGGTTTCTGCAGGTATTTGCAGGTTTCTGCAGGTTTCTGCAGGTATCTGCAGGTATTTGCAGGTTTCTGCAGGTATCTGCAGGTATTTGCAGGTTTCTGCAGGTTTCTGCAGGTATCTGCAGGTTTCTGCAGGTATCTGCAGGTATTTGCAGGTTTCTGCAGGTTTCTGCAGGTATCTGCAGTTTTCTGAGGGTATCTGCAGGTTTCTGAGGGTATCTGCAGCTATTTGCAGATATCTGCACGTGTTTGCAGGTATCTGCAGGTTTCTGCGGGTATTTGCAGGTTTCTGCAGGTATCAGCAGTTTTCTGCAGTTTTCTGCAGGTATCTGCAGTTTTCTGCAGGTTTCTGCAGGTATTTGCAGGTTTCTGCAGGTATTTGCAGGTATTTGCAGGTATCTGCAGGTATTTGCAGGTATTTGCAGGTTTCTGCAGGTATTTGCAGGTATTTGCAGGTATCTGCAGGTATTTGCAGGTATTTGCAGGTTTCTGCAGGTATTTGCAGGTTTCTGCAGGTATCTGCAGGTATTTGCAGGTTTCTGCAGGTATTTGCAGGTTTCTGCAGGTATCTGCAGGTATTTGCAGGTTTCTGCAGGTATTTGCAGGTTTCTGAGGGTATCTGCAGGTTTCTGCAGGTATTTGCAGGTTTCTGCAGTTTTCTGCAGGTTTCTGCAGGTATTTGCAGATTTCTGCAGGTTTCTGCAGATATCTGCAGATTTCTGCAGGTTTCTGCAGGTATTTGCAGGTTTCTGCAGGTATCTGCAGGTATTTGCAGGTTTCTGCAGGTTTCTGCAGGTATCTGCAGGTATTTGCAGGTTTCTGCAGGTTTCTGCAGGTATCTGCAGTTTTCTGCAGGTATCTGCAGGTATCTGCAGTTTTCTGAGGGTATCTGCAGGTTTCTGCAGGTATTTGCAGGTTTCTGCAGGTGTTTGCAGGTTTCTGCAGGTATCTGCAGGTATTTGCAGGTATTTGCAGGTTTCTGCAGGTATTTGCAGGTTTCTGCAGGTATCTGCAGGTATTTGCAGGTATCTGCAGGTATCTGCAGGTATCTGCAGGTATCTGCAGGTTTCTGCAGGTTTCTGCAGGTATCTGCAGGTTTCTGCAGGTATCTGCAGGTATTTGCAGGTATTTGCAGGTATTTGCAGGTTTCTGAGAGTAATGCAGCTGCTGCAGCTGCTGTCTATGCTTCCACTTCACCGGAACTTTGCTCTGAAGCAGGTGGCTGATTCTTAGCAGGCACAAACTGGGACAGACCCGCAGGTCCAGCTGTGATTAAGCGGCTCAGTCTCGCTGTAAAAAACCTCCAAGGAGCGAAACAGTCCGTTTACATGACATTTATCTGCTTTAGAGGCGCGTGCGCATGACTGAAGTCTTCATTGTCTGAACTTTTCCTGTTGGAGATGCATCTGAGGCGTCAGCGCGTGCAGCGAGTTCATGCGCACGCGGAGAGAGTCGCGTGGTGGGCAGCAGCGGTATAAGCGGGGAACCGATGCAGCGCGCGCACTTTCCCCCTGTACACCGATGGACCGCCAGCTCTGGGACCGGCGGCACGTGAAGCCCTGTCTTCTCCCTTCCTCGCGCGCAGGTTTGCGTGCTCTCCTCTCCACGGCCAGCGCGCGCGCCGGGTCTCTTCCTCTGCAGACGCAGCGGGGACAGGATTTCTGTTTCTGGTCATTTTCGGGTTTGCGTGTCGCGTGAGACGCATCTGAGAGAGAAAAGGCGGATTCTGGATCTGATCATCGCTTCATGGAGGGGGGTGGGGTGGGGGGGCTGCTGTGGACCACAACTTGGAGAGAAACTTCCAAATAACAGAAAGATGTTTGGCACAGCATGACTGAGCGCGCGCTTTCACCGTGTTCGTTAGTTTTTCTCATTTCGGGGGCAAAGCGCAGCCGCAGCCATGAACCTGCTCTTATGGATCTGCAACTTTCTCATTTACTGGACTCTGAATGACGCGCAGGTAAGAAACTGCTGCTCTTCGTGTTTCTGCCCCTCTCATCTCTCGCTGCGGCTCAGCTGTTCCTGTTCCGTAAAAACAATCACTCATAGGTGACATTAACCTACAGCTACGTCATCAGCAGGAACTGTTAGTGTCCCTGTAACACCACAGCATCCTTCATGTCTGAGTCTGTCCTCTGTTTTCCAGCGAATCCTTCCGGTAACAAACTAAAGCTAAAGTGTCATCAGAGGAAGAAAACATGAGTCACGTGTTGCATACAGTCATTTCTGGCCAGCGGTGCGTTCACGGCTTCATGTTGACTCTTTACCGGTCACTGATGAACGAGGCAGGTCTGGTGATTCATGCATCACATCTTCCACTCCGCCAGGTTTGGCTCGCGCTCCTCAGGTGGTCTCCTCTCTGAAAGTGAATCCATCTAAGCGGTGTTTTCATCTCTGCGGGAGCAGCTACCTGATCCAGCTTTTCTCACAGAAAGGTGCGTGTATGACAGGCAGCTCCTCTCAGATGATTAACCGGAGCGGGAAAGCATCACGAAGATGGTTACTACACCCCCCCCCCCAGCCCTCACGGTTAGAGGGTGCAGGCAGGAGAGGCTTCGGCTCCACAGCCACGCGCAGCAAACGCTGAATGAACTGTGCAGCAATTCTGCAGAGACCAACAATTAACCAGAACTCAGTCAGACTTCCAGTAACTAGTCCTGGTCAGAAGTATCATCCTGGTCTAAGACGATAAGATTATGAACGTCATCAGTTCATTTGAACAACATGTCCAAAGTTACTGATGTTTAACAACAAAACCTTCTGATTTAATGAAATGATGAAAGAAAGATGCACATTTAATCTGAACTTGTCCAGTTTTTTCAATCAGCATCAACGAATTTCTGAAAGGAAATCTGAAACACTGAAGTTGTTGTACAGCAGCAGTAACTTTCAGAGGTGATCCACCTGATGAATGACGTCATTCACGCTTCCACTGAGGCGAGAAAAACCAAGTGTATCTATCTACGGCTTGAAACCCAGCGGGCGTGTCACAAAGTGGGTGGGTCTGGTTAGGTTTAGGGGAAGGGTCAGGGGTAGGGCTAGATTTTACCGTGCTCTCATTGGCCTGGTGGGCGTGTCGTAGAGTGACGTCACTCTACAACACGCCCTTTCTAGGACACGCCCACTCCAGGACACGCCCCTGTCTTGTGAGCCACAGATAGACCCTTCTCAGAAAAAACCGTCACCAGTGGAGCTGGCTTCCTCCCAGTAACCACGGCTGCACGCAGATGCAGCAATCTGCAACCTGGTGGGGGCAAATGCAGGTGGGGGCAGTTACAGAGACATGGACCCACGATCATGAAGACCTGAGCTGGTAGCAGCAGCTCTGATGGTCTGCAGCTGAAACGGGGTCTACGTTTCTAAGCAACTTTATTGATGGTTATTTTGGGATGTCATGGTCTGTAGAAACCCCCCCCCCCGGTGGGTAAAAAACACTTTAGGGCCCAAACCACCCCCTACACACCACCCCTTAACTGTGGAGTGTCACTCCCACTGAGACGCCATCTTCCCTCCACTGGAACAGGAAAGCAGTCATCACCATGGCAACACAAGCACGCCCATGTCAAATAAATCTGTGGAAATACGAACTCACACTCGTGTGAAGAACAATTTTTTATTTTAAATAATAATCATGATCCTAAACAATTAAAATGACCAGAGGCAAGATTAAGAAACCAAACTGGCGACTGGAGCTTCAGGTACCTGCAGCCCCCACCAAGCCGTCACGGAGAAAACTGAAGCTATAATGTTGTTTACTCACCTTTTTCTTCGTAGTTCCACGTTTTAGTGTCTTTCAGTTGATCTGGATCGTTTGCTGACGGCAGAAGAATCCATAACTATCGCTTACAGTGTTTGAATTTACAGCGACGTCTTCTTCCTGCATCAGAACTGCGGATGTAGCATCAATGACGTCCCGTCTGCAGCGTTAATGACGTCACGTCTGCAGCATCAATGACGTCACGTCTGCAGCATCAATGACGTCACGTCTGCAGCATCAATGACGTCACGTCTGCAGCGTTAATGACGTCACGTCTGCAGCATTAATGACGTCACGTCTGCAGCGTTAATGACGTCACGTCTGCAGGGCAGCGCGGGAAATTCAGACACCGAACTGCAGCTTTATGCAGCACACAGCCTGTTCAAGGCAACGGAGAGAAACGTGGTGGAAACGTTATTTTTGGTTTTTAGAGCTTCATCACCCATTAGTACGAAAAACACGGACATGCATGTTTGGTTTTTTAATTCCTGCCTCTGGTCCCTTTAAAAAATGACAGAATTATTATTATTAGGCCTAATAATTATGACTACTACTAATTATCATTTATCATCATCATCATTATTGTCATTGTGTGAATAAGATGATTATGATCTTCTTTTCCTGCTCAAACATTCTCTTCCATGAGCGTCAGTGGTTTGAAGGATCCCGTAACATCTGCTCATACGAGCGGATGATTCAGAGACAAACGCGTTAAATAACTGCTGGACAGTCGTTACCAAGCACCACGTCCACATGTTGTCCAAAGCAAATGTTTCTCACTGTGGGGACGGGACTGGTGAAACTCCCCCCCATCACTCCGAGCCCACAGTTAATGCTTTATATGATCATAAACATAATTTGTTTTGCAGCTTCCATTTTTCACCATAAAGGAGATGAAATGTATCCAGAAAAGAAATCCCACCAATCACACGTCATTTCTGTCCACATCACAGCGATGTCCTTTCACACTGGATTAGTTTCATCAGAGGAGGGGGAATTATGACATCACAGATCACAGACACAGGTGGACATTTGCAGCGTTTTTCTGCTTTTACAGGCCGTAAGCGAGCAGGACAGCACAGTGAGGAGACATGCACAGGGAAGGGAAGAGTGACGTTTGCACAAACTTTCCCACATAAGAGTCCTGGATAATGCTCGCTGGGGCTGAGAGCGTTGGTTTGTGACACAAAGAAGGCGGTGATGGAAAAAGCAGCGGTGACGTGATGAAGCGAGACATGCTGCTCTTCTCCCTCTGCAGTGGGAGGCAGCGGATGTTTGACAGGAATGATGAAATCTCAGGATTACCAGCAATGTTTCAGTCACAGCTGTTAGCAGGTTTCACACCAACACTTTCACTCTGTTCCACATCATCCTCCATCCATAGCCTATATTTAATAATAATAATAACAATAATGAGACATTTTATTTGTAACGCAGTTTGCCTTTGAAATCAAATCTCAAACAGACGGCAGATTAAAAACAAGCTGCAAGAGCAACCGCCTACAACAGAACATGATAAAGTTTATTAAAAAGTTCTGACAGAATGTGGAGTTTTCCCCTGAAATACACTTATGAGTGAAATCTGCACCGTTGGGCCTCCACCTTCAGTTCAGCTCAGATTTATTTATATCACACGATTAAAAACAACTGTTGACCAACGTGCTTCACAACAAAATAAAAGCCAATATTAGAACATAAATTTATAAATCTCATTTTATAAATCATAAAATACAGTCAGAGCAGCTCAGTTTGCATCGTTCTCAACGTCCAGCCAAGATCAGAACAGGCTGAATTTATCTAAAAGCCCACAAGAAAAGATGAAGTCCTGACCTGGACTGAGACTGGTCCCGCGATGAGGAAGTGATGGTGCCTGTTGGTCCGTGTCTGAAGATGAGCGGCGGTATTTTGGACAGACTGTTAGCGCTGCATGAGCATCTGATCCAGACCGACACACGGAGCATGACAGTCGTACGTTCATGATGATATGAATGCACGTACAGCGCTTTCCAAACCTGCGCGAGGAAGTTTGATTTTCACCAGAGCCTGCAGGCGGGAAAAGCTCGTCTTCATCACAGAGTTTCTGCTTTTCCAACTTACAAAATGGAAGCTAAACCCGCTCTCTGTTTGCCACCGTGTCATTAGACTGGAAGTAAGTTTGACTGTTACGTAAACGTATGAAAATGTGATGCGTCAATCAGAGCCGTAAAAGCTGCCGATAGCTTCCTGCTAGCAGAACGCGGCTAGAAGATAACTGCTATAGACCAAAGCTAACGTGACTCCATAAACATTTGTGGCTGGTTTGCAGCATAAACGCGTCTGTGATTCATATAAACATCAGAGAAGTAACAGAACGATCGGCAGTTTGCTCCGTTTGGTTCTATGGTTTTCATACGATGTTCAGAAGGAAGCAGAACCACTGAAATGTCCCGTAATCTGAGCTAATCCAGACGTTCTAATAACAAACATGAGCTAATCCAGACGTTCTATAACAAACGTGAGCTAATCCAAACGTTCTAATAACAAACATGAGCTAATCCAGACGTTCTAATAACAAACATGAGCTAATCCAGACGTTCTCATAACAAACGTGAGCTAATCCAGACGTTCTATAACAAACGTGAGCTAATCCAGACGTTCTATAACAAACGTGAGCTAATCCAGACGTTCTATAACAAACGTGAGCTAATCCAAACGTTCTAATAACAAACATGAGCTAATCCAGACGTTCTAATAACAAACATGAGCTAATCCAGACGTTCTCATAACAAACATGAGCTAATCCAGACGTTCTATAACAAACGTGAGCTAATCCAGACGTTCTATAACAAACGTGAGCTAATCCAGACGTTCTATAACAAACGTGAGCTAATCCAGACGTTCTATAACAAGCGTGAGCTAATCCAAACGTTCTAATAACAAGCGTGAGCTAATCCAGACGTTCTAATAACAAACATGAGCTAATCCAGACGTTCTCATAACAAACATGAGCTAATCCAGACGTTCTATAACAAACATGAGCTAATCCAAACGTTCTAATAACAAACATGAGCTAATCCAAACGTTCTATCACAAACATGAGCTAATCCAGACGTTCTATAACAAACGTGAGCTAATCCAGGCGTTCTAATAACAAACGTGAGCTAATCCAGGCGTTCTATAACAAACGTGAGCTAATCCAGACGTTCTATAACAAGCGTGAGCTAATCCAGACGTTCTATAACAAACATGAGCTAATCCAAACGTTCTAATAACAAACATGAGCTAATCCAGACGTTCTAATAACAAACGTGAGCTAATCCAGACGTTCTATAACAAACATGAGCTAATCCAGACGTTCTAATAACAAACGTGAGCTAATCCAGACGTTCTATAACAAACATGAGCTAATCCAGACGTTCTAATAACAAACATGAGCTAATCCAGACGTTCTATAACAAACATGAGCTAATCCAGACGTTCTATAACAAACATGAGCTAATCCAGAAGTTCTCAGAACAAACGTGAGTTTTGCCACTGAATGAAGTTACGACTTCATTCAGTGGCAAACACAACGTGGTTTTGATTGTGCGTTTATCTTTGCATTGTGCGTTTGTGTGTGTGATGTTTCAGCGATGTAATCATATATAATCAGAAACAGAGGTTCGTACCTCCACCAGGGGCTGATCCTCCAACGGTGAAAAATCCTTTAGAAAATTCTTGAATCTTGATGGACTCGTTTATTTCAACATCCAAACAGGGAGAGATTTAAATTTGCGTCATTGCCGTGAGGCCTGTGAGACGACGGCGCCGTTGCAGGTTTAGCTCCTAGTGGCCAAAAGTTACACGGTAGAACTTTAATACAGCATAAAGATTAATTTAATAGATTGAGATTAATTTAACATTTAATTTTTACATCAAAAGAAAGATTAAAAAGTATCAGAATAATTACTTTTCCAAGTAATTAGTTATTTTTATAAAGCTGTAACTCCGCTGCTAATGCCATTTCTTTTCTGGAGAGTTATGACAACTTTCAGATCACTGTGGATCTATAAGATCAGAAAACATTTAATCTCTGTGATCTGGAACAGAAATTCATGATTGGAGGAACTTTCCCAGACCTTTGTTCTTTTAAATGCACATACGTGTCCATTTCCACACGTGTGTGATGATCCAGACCTGAACTGACTCACCTCATCAAACAAACTGAAGTCGGAAAGAAAAGATAGAACAAGCTGTCCCTTTATTTTTCTCAAGGACCCCCTGGAGTGTCTCCAAGTACCCCACGGGGGACGTGTACCCCCATTTAAGGGAAACTCTGTTCTAGGAGAATGAAAACATGCAATTTAGGAAAAAAACGTTTTAATGATCAATTTTGGTTTCCTGTTATTGACCTTTGATTTGTTGGGTTGAGATCCGTCGTTCGCTTTCTTGCCAAAAAGGATTCTCATTTTTTATACTTGGTGGTTTAACTTCAGTCGATAAAACCAGAGACTTCCTTTTATTTGGTTTGAAGCTGAAGCATAATCATGTTTTCATGAAGACCACGTGAAGGCTTTTCTGACCGAACTGTAAATGGCTGATAGTAAATGACCATCATCTCCACTCCTGGGAAGCAGTGAGGCATGAGTTTGGACGTTAATGGTGCAAGAATCTGTTAAGACCATGCAGGAGGTTTGATTTTTCTCCCAAATGGCTCGTGAAAAACGTAATTTCATACGGTTCTGTGAATTTGACACGGCACAATAACAGCTGATCTATAAAGATGCATTTCTGTATTCAGCATTTCAGTGCATGCAAAAATAATCAGAGGAGGTCAGAAATTTACGTTATTCCTCGTATGTTCAGATGTAGGGAAATAATATTTAGCTTTTATCTGTAGTGATAAGGCAGAGATTTAAATGTTCAGGATTTCAGCAGGTTGCACAGGATTCCCACACGTCCTGGAAAACCTGGAAAATGATTGAACATTTTTCCAGTCATGGAAAACGCATGGAAAATGAGAAAAAGAGTAAAATGTCCTGGAAATCCTTGAATTGTCTTGGAAAATGATTTTTCCTCCCTCTGCTTCGTCTCTTCTTCGTCATTCCGTCTCTGATTTGTCTTCGCTTCGTCCCTGCTGCTTTGTCTCCACTTCATTTCGCTTCGTCTCTTCGTCGTCGCTTCGTCTCCTCTTCGTTGCGTCTTTTCTGATTTGTCTTCGCTTCGTCTCTGCTTCATATCTGTTTCGTCGCTGCTTCGTCGTCGCTTCGTCGCTGCTTCATCGCTGCTTCATCGCAGTAAAATATATAAGCTACAATTGTTGAACACTTCTCCAAAACTGACTCGTACAGTAGCACCTGGAAAAGTCCTGGAAATGTCCTGGAAAAGCCCTGGAAAATAACTTCAAGAAAAGAGTGGAAACCCTGTTGCAGATTTTCATACTTCTTATTCTAATAAAAGATAGAAATAAAGAAAATATTGAAGCAAAATGACTGAAAAATAGTAGCTGAAAATGTAACTGAATGCTTGGAAACATTTAAGAGGAACAGATGAGGACGTTGACGGCATTGATACATGAAATCCTCGGCTACACCATCACTACACTTAAGAGTCTTTAGATCTTAAATTATTTCATTAAATGAAACCCCAGCATGTAGATTAAAAATCAAGTGTCAGTGTATCTTGCAGTATAAGTGCTTTAACCCCCCCCCCCCCCCCCCCATAGTGGTATTGAGCATAAAAAGGAAAGAGTGGGAGTGTTTGCTGCAACTGAACACAAAGGACAGCTTTGATAATATGGAGGCATTTAAAGTGCACATAAAGAAAAGGGCTTAAAGATGCGTTCAGGCTCCCGGGGGAATAAGTGTTGTAATCTATGTTTTAAGAATGGCGGTATCTGTCGGATATCCGCTTTGGTCCAAACTGAAATACCACCACAGCTCTCGGTTTTATTGCAGTGAAATTGTGGTGACATTTGAGGTCCCCACAGAACGACTTTGACATTTTGGGGTCTCGACTGAAGAACCCTGCTCAGTTCTCTGTAAAAGTCATGATAGAGATTCAGACCCAGTATTTTTTATGTAATTTTCAGCATGAAAGACTGCTGAGTTTCACTGGATTATTGTAAGATTAAGATGAAGCTAAATGGGTGCATCATTAGATATCAGCAGTGAGTGGGAGAGAGAAACACCGGCTGCTACAGCGTCCATGTGGACGTTCTTTAGCCCTGTTCTAATGGGATCAGTATCACACAGGGACCACATGTAGTTTATCATAATTACAGAGATTGTCTGGGATTTTAATCCCGTGTGAATCGGACATGTCGGTCATAATTCCCCCGCAAATTTCCTGCTATAATTTGTGAAACTCTGAGGTCCTCTGATGAAACTAATCCAATGGGAAAAGGCATCTCTGTGATTTGGATGACTTCTACTCTGCCACTGATAATTCAGCCATCGCAAATCTGCGGGGGCTTTTATTTTGAAGTTCACCGGATGCTTTACCCGCTCCTGTGTCTGATTTCCTGTCTGGTTCGAGCTACGCGGCTGAAAGCATGACGCGCTGCAGAAGTGTGTGCCGTCATAAACACACCCGACACCACGACAAGACGCTGATGGCTTCTGGCGCGCCGGTGTGGAGTTGAACCATCGACCTCATAGCGAGGCAGAACCACACGGACCCGGTGTGGAGTTAAACCATCGACCTCATAGCGAGGCAGAACCACACGGACCCGGTGTGGAGTTAAACCATCGACCTCATAGCGAGGCAGAACCACATGGACCCGGTGTGGAGTTAAACCATCGACCTCATAGCGAGGCAGAACCACATGGACCCGGTGTGGAGTTAAACCATCGACCTCATAGCGAGGCAGAACCACACGGACCCGGTGTGGAGTTAAACCATCGACCTCATAGCGAGGCAGAACCACATGGACCCGGTGTGGAGTTAAACCATCGACCTCATAGCGAGGCAGAACCACACGGACCCGGTGTGGAGTTAAACCATCGACCTCATAGCGAGGCAGAACCACATGGACCCGGTGTGGAGTTAAACCATCGACCTCATAGCGAGGCAGAACCACACGGACCCGGTGTGGAGTTAAACCATCGACCTCATAGCGAGGCAGAACCACACGGACCCGGTGTGGAGTTAAACCATCGACCTCATAGCGAGGCAGAACCACACACGGACCCGGTGTGGAGTTAAACCATCGACCTCATAGCGAGGCAGAACCACACACGGACCCGGTGTGGAGTTAAACCATCGACCTCATAGCGAGGCAGAACCACACGGACCCGGTGTGGAGTTAAACCATCGACCTCATAGCGAGGCAGAACCACATGGACCCGGTGTGGAGTTAAACCATCGACCTCATAGCGAGGCAGAACCACACGGACCCGGTGTGGAGTTAAACCATCGACCTCATAGCGAGGCAGAACCACACGGACCCGGTGTGAAAGTCTTTTAGCAAAAAAATATGATCAACAAAACGGCCCATTTCATTGGTCGCACATGCGCGAGTAGATGAAATATTTACTCGCTCCGTCTCACATTTTAGTGAAAATGCGACCGTTTGTTCGCAGTCTGCAGCCCTGACTTAAGTTTGCAGTCGGAGTGATGGGGGAAGTTTCACCAGTCATAAACACACCTGTAAAAGGCATTTTCCTCGCAGCGAGAAACGTTTATTTTGGACATTTTGCAACTTCTTAAAGGAACATTGAGTAACAGTTTCCTGCAGTTTTATTGCCCTGATTCATTTATTTATTATTTTCATGTATATTACTTTTAATTCATTGTTTTATGCTTTTTTGTTTTTGATCACATTGGATGTACAGCAGTTTGGCTGTGGCTGATGTGAAAGCACTTTATGAATAAAATGATTGATTGATGGATTGACATACTTACATGATAAATTCCCTGGTTTGTACGTCTACAGTTTGACTCATAGATGCTGCAGACCCTGAATAAAGCTGAGGTATAAGTCTTTGAAGAAGAGTGGAGGAGCAAATGTGAATGCATAATGTAGAACATGCAGATGACCTGATTGAAAAACAATAGGTCAGTAGGGTGATTAACTGACGGGGAGGGGGGACTACAGGACGGTCTGAAAACCCTGTAGTTCTAAGCCCCGTTTACACGACAACGCTGAGGTAATAAAACAGAACTTTTGTTGCGTTTTGGCCTCTCGTTTACACGGTAACGGAGGTTTGTGGGGGCTAAAACTGCAGATATCTGACAAACAGGCTCCAGAGCGAGTCTGGACGGTGTAAACCACGACGTCTTTCACGTCATCCTGCAGCACTCAGACCCGTGTATTCCCTGCAGAACGGTGGATGCCTGTCATGTTTGAACAGTCAGTAAGTTCTGGACGCTACCCACTCAGGACACTTGGATTACATTGGACGAGCAGTATGGAGGAATATTGACAAGTTTTTGTGGACTTTTATGGACCTTTTTGGCTCGGACCCCGGTGAACTCCATTATATGAAAGTTGGTGGATAATTACCCCCCCCCCCCTCCCCGGATCTCTGGCTGCATTTGAGATATTAAAAAAGTGCTCCAGAGTCTTGCTCAGCATGAGGATGAGGAGAAGATGGACCATCATTCTTGGGTGTACTATTCCTTTAAGTAATTCAGCTGGGAAATACTGCAATGGATCAATGAGTCAACATTTTTAGCCTTCGGTGTGGTTCCTGAGGACCAGGATTGGGAACCTCTGCTCTGGAACGTTGCATTTGGACCTGATGAATATGGTGAAAATGGTGAATATGGTGAAAATGGTGAAAATGGTGAATATGGTGAAAATGGTGAATATGGTGAATATGGTGAATATGGTGAATATGATGAATATGGTGAATATGGTGAATATGGTGAAAATGGTGAATATGGTGAATATGGTGGATATGGTGAATATGATGAATATGGTGAAAATGGTGAATATGGTGAATATGGTGGATATGGTGAATATGATGAATATGGTGAAAATGGTGAATATGGTGAAAATGGTGAATATGGTGAATATGATGAATATGGTTAATATGATGAATATGGTGAATATGGTGAAAATGGTGAATATGGTGAATATGGTGAATATGGTGAAAATGGTGAATATGATGAATATGGTGAAAATGGTGAATATGGTGAAAATGGTGAATATGGTGAAAATGGTGAATATGGTGGATATGGTGAATATGATGAATATGGTGAAAATGGTGAAAATGGTGAATATGGTGAATATGGTGAATATGGTGAATATGGTGAAAATGGTGAAAATGGTGAATATGATGAATATGGTGAATATGGTGAATATGGTGAAAATGGTGAATATGGTGAATATGGTGGATATGGTGAATATGGTGAATATGGTGAAAATGGTGAATATGGTGAATATGGTGAATATGGTGGATATGGTGAATATGATGAATATGGTGAAAATGGTGAATATGGTGAAAATGGTGAATATGGTGAATATGATGAATATGGTTAATATGATGAATATGGTGAATATGGTGAATATGGTGAAAATGGTGAATATGGTGAATATGGTGAAAATGGTGAATATGATGAATATGGTGAATATGGTGAAAATGGTGAAAATGGTGAATATGGTGGATATGGTGAATATGATGAATATGGTGAAAATGGTGAAAATGGTGAATATGGTGAAAATGGTGAATATGGTGAAAATGGTGAAAATGGTGAATATGGTGAAAATGGTGAATATGGTGAATATGGTGAAAATGGTGAATATGGTGAACATGGTGAATATGGTGAATATGGTGGATATGATGAATATGGTGAAAATGGTGAATATGGTGAAAATGGTGAATATGGTGAAAATGGTGAATATGGTGAAAATGGTGAAAATGGTGAAAAAGGTGGATATGGTGAATATGATGAATATGGTGAAAATGGTGAAAATGGTGGATATGGTGAATATGATGAATATGGTGAAAATGGTGAATATGGTGAAAATGGTGAATATGGTGAAAATGGTGAAAATGGTGGATATGGTGAATATGGTGAAAATGGTGAATATGGTGAAAATGGTGAAAATGGTGAAAATGGTGAATATGGTGAAAATGGTGAATATGGTGAAAATGGTGAATATGGTGAATATGGTGAAAATGGTGAAAATGGTGAAAATGGTGAATATGGTGAAAATGGTGAATATGGTGAAAATGGTGAATATGGTGAATATGATGAAAATGGTGAATATGGTGAAAATGGTGAATATGGTGAATATGATGAATATGGTGAAAATGGTGAAAATGGTGAAAATGGTGAATATGGTGAAAATGGTGAATATGGTGAATATGATGAAAATGGTGAATATGATGAAAATGGTGAAAATGGTGAATATGGTGAAAATGGTGAATATGGTGAAAATGGTGAATATGGTGAATATGGTGAATATGGTGAAAATGGTGAAAATGGTGAAAGTGGTGAATATGGTGAATATGGTAAAAATGGTGAAAATGGTGAATATGGTAAAAATGGTGAATATGGTGAAAATGGTGAATATGGTGAACATGGTGAATATGGTGAAAGTGGTGAATATGGTAAAAGTGGTGAATATGGTAAAAATGGTGAATATGGTGAAAATGGTGAAAGTGGTGAATATGGTGAAAATGGTGAATATGGTGAAAATGGTGAATATGGTGAAAGTGGTGAATATGGTGAATATGGTAAAAATGGTGAAAATGGTGAATATGGTAAAAATGGTGAATATGGTGAAAATGGTGAATATGGTGAACATGGTGAATATGGTGAAAGTGGTGAATATGGTAAAAGTGGTGAATATGGTAAAAATGGTGAATATGGTAAAAATGGTGAATATGGTGAAAATGGTGAAAATGGTAAAAATGGTGAATATGGTGAAAATGGTGAACATGGTGAATTTGTTGGCTAATGCCTGAAATGTAGAAAAACTGCTGGAAAGGTTAAAAGAAAGAAAAGAAGAAAGTTTTCTTGGCTGGATGGAGCGGAAAACAAACTAAACTGGTGCTGAGGTGTTCTGGCTGACCTGATTTTACCTACTTATATTAGTCATTTTGTATTCTTGCATTAAAATGCAAAAAGTCTCATCACATAAGCAATGATGTGGAACTGTCATCCTCATTATTCACATTACTCACAGCAGAATGCTGCTTTACATCGGCCACACGGGTCGGAGAGCTTAGAAGGTGACTAATGAATCTACGATTGAAAATGAAAACTTGTCACAAACAGATAAAGTTCACCCTGAAAATAACAGCAGCCATGCAGTTGTATTCATTTAAACATTGGCAGTGATTTTTTCCTTTCTGACATCATTTCACAGCTTTTCAAAGCTTCCTTTCTGCCATCTGCCCGCGGCAGACGGCGGATGCCAGGACATGCCGGATTCTTGGCCATTTCCAGCAGTGCGGGATTCATTCACACACTTCGCAGACACAGGGTCACTCTTCTGGTTTGCTGTGTTCCTCAGATGGCGTTTGATGGTCCTCTCTCGGCTCAGGAGCAGATGTTCATCCTGTACGAAGTCAAGATGCAGTGCTTTCAGAACCTCTCCAACATGGAGCCAGCGACTGCAGGTACAGGCCGCTTCACATCTGAGAAAGACATTTTGTTGTATTCATGGTGATGACTGAGACTGAAAGAGGATATTTGACATGATGTACTTGGTACAAAAGCCACTTTTAAATGTTATCCCAAAAGATTGAATAATTAACATGGAAGAAACTGAGATTTTAAAGTGAGTGTTAGGATGTGGGAGATAACTCGTTTGGCAACAGTAGATGCTGCACTCTGCACCATCTTACGGTGCCGTCACTGCTGAGGGTGCTAGTCCTAATTCCCTCCCATCTACCAGCATTAAAGCAGCGTGAATATCTGGATTTACAACGTTGGACAGTCGTCTAAGGTCACGATAACCTACAGGTATGTTATCCAGAGATCTCTGAGTTATTCTGACGTATTATTTGTATATCGGGGCATTAATGTAAACTACAGCTGAACCATTAATCACATTTGCGATTAAATTGCAATTCTAATTAACGCAATTGTGTAATCGCGGCGTCATGAGATTTCCCCACATCATCTGGTCACGTGAAGTAAGCAGCGCGGGCGGTCCTGCTGGAGAACACGCGTGTTCAGAATCAGCTCCCGAAGTTCCAGAGCGACGGCGTCGGGCTCAGAACCGCTACTGAACGTGACGCTGCTGCAAATTTCTTTTTTTTTTTTTTTTTTTTTCTTTTTTTTACTTGTCCTGTCCAGCATCGAAGCAAGCAGAATGGAAATCTGATTGCTTTATTCTGTTGAACAGTTTTGCTTTACCAAGCGGAGCTCTATGAACATAAGGCTCCACTTGATATCATGTTTATTCATTTTATTTCTTTATTTAAACATTTGTCTATTACACCATTCCATTTCATACTGCTGGGCCTGACAAGGGAGAAATGAAAGTTAACAGAGGTAATGATAGAAAGTGAAACAGAGAGAGAGGAGTAAGGAAGAGGAAGAGAGAGAGGAGAGAAAACATGAATCCACTTCCACAGTTCACTGGTGCATCTGTACCGCGATCCCTAAACAACCAAGGTCTCTGTTGGAAAACAAAACAAGCAATCCCCTACAGGAGGACCTGCAGGTGGCTTAGATATCCTCAGATCATACAAACACACACAAACACACGCAGAACTACGCAGAGAAGAGGTACAACCTAGTCATCGCAATGGGAAGTAGAGAAGAGGTACAACCTAGTCATCGCAATGGGAAGCAGAGAAGAGGTACAACCTAGTCATCGCAATGGGAAGTAGAGAAGAGGTACAACCTAGTCATCGCAATGGGAAGCAGAGAAGAGGTACAACCTAGTCATCGCAATGGGAAGTAGAGAAGAGGTACAACCTAGTCATCGCAATGGGAAGTAGAGAAGAGGTACAACCTAGTCAGCGCAATGGGAAGTAGAGAAGAGGTACAACCTAGTCATCGCAATGGGAAGCAGTGTCACAGCATCAACATGCATAATAAAGGGTGCTCCGTGGTGATACAGTCATGCAGATGCAGCCTCGTCTCTGCAAGGAGGAGGAAACCCGCAAGGCTCACGACCCAGCTGAACCATTAATCACATTTGCGATTAAATTGCAATTCTAATTAACGCAGTTTTGTAATGGCGGCGTCATGAGATTGCCCCACATCATCTGGTCACGTGAAGTAAGCAGCGCGGGCGGTCCTGCTGGAGAACACGCGTGTTCAGAATCAGCTTCCGAAGTTCCAGAGCGACGGCGTCGGGCTCAGAGCCGCTATTGAACGTGACGCTGCTGCAGATTTCTGACTTCCAAAGACAACCAGCACATGGCTGTGAGGGACGGTTCTGGTTTCCGGAAAAATGACAAAGACCAGCATCAGGCGTTGAGCTGAACCTGCCTGGCAAACATCGCTACTTCACGTGGAAACACAACAAACTTGTTTCAACATGTAAAGCATCATCAGAGATCAGAGCGTTCCAGCAGCGCCGGCTGTCGGCCAGATAACGACAACTTAGCTACGTCCAGTTATGTGTTTATGTGCAAACAGATTGTACTGTAAGATTTGATTTACAGGGAGTGCAGAATTATTAGGCAAATGAGTATTTTGACCACATCATCCTCTTTATGCATGTTGTCTTACTCCAAGCTGTATCGGCCCAAAGCTACTACCAATTAAGCATATCAGGTGATGTGCATCTCTGTAATGAGAAGGGGTGTGGTCTAATGACATCATCACCCTATATCAGGTTTATTAGGCAAACAGAATTATTAGGCAGCTTCCTTTCCTTTGGTAAAATGGGTCATAGACTTGACAGGCTCTGAAAAGTCAAAAATAGTGAGATATCTTGCAGAGGGATGCAGCACTCTTAAAATGTCCAAGCTTCTGAAGCGTGATCATCCAACAATCAAGCGTTTCATTCAAAATAGTCAACAGCGTCGCAAGAAACGTGGAAAACCCAAGGCGCAAAATAACTGCCCATGAACTGAGAAAAGTCAAGCGTGCAGCTGCCAAGATGCCACCTGCCAGCAGTTTTGCCATATTTCAGAGCTGCAACATTTATTTAACTGTAAAATCATAAATAAAGTTTTAAAAAAAATCCCCAAATCGTTCAGCTCTAATATAAACTATTATTCATCTCCAGAAACTGATTTTAATAACTGACGAGCCACCCTGGAATATAAAACCTAAATCTGATTATAACTTATCAAAGTTGGTAAAGAAATACTTTAAAATCTTTTGCAGAGGTGGTTTCTTTCCTGTTTTGTCATATTTGGCTTTTGGTGGTGTTTAAGGACAGATGGTGTTGCCTACGTGGGTCCTGCAGATGAGACTGAAGGCTACAGGACACCGTCTTCCTGATCCGTTTGTGTTTCTGACTAAACTATTTTCATTTTCTGGTCACAGTATTGCCCTGATCAGAGCAAATAACATTATATCGTGTGTCATCGTAAGCTGGTCGGCAGCATGGATCGCCAAATAAAGTGTCAGATTAATGAGTGTTCACCATCATTTACCGTGTTTTTGTTGTTGGGGATTAAATCCAGTCTTTTCTCCGCTGTGACAGCATCATTCCTCCTCTGCTCTGTGTCTCCGGTATTCCTCATTAGTGGACAGACGGCAGCACCGTCCACTTTTTCACAGACATTTATCCATGAAATAAATGTCCGTGATCTTCGCATTCACTTATTACCACAAATAACATTTTCCACTGCTGTTCCAACAACCAAGAAATGCAAAAGTCCTTCCAAATCTGCTCGATATCGTTCAGAAAAAAGTCCGATTCTCATCTGTTCTAATTACACATGTACAGAAAGGCCCCCCCAGCGATGGTGGACGGTCTGCTGGCGGTGTTTGCCCAGATGAGTCCATAGGTTGTTGGATGCTGTCCCAGATTTGCCGGATGTCAAACAGTAGAACCCCTCGTGTTTCTGGTCCTCAGAACCTGAACAGGTGAAGCAGAACCTGGAAATGTTATTTGAACGATGAGAAATTGTTGTTGCACGTAGGGGTCATTATCCACCAACTTTCATATAATGGAGTTCACCGGGGTCCGAGCCAAAAAGGTCCATAAAAGTCCACAAAAACGTGTCAATATTCCTCCATACTGCTCGTCCAATGTAATCCAAGTGTCCTGAGTGGGTAGCGTCCAGAATTTACTGGAAACGACGTTATTTAGGAGATTTTCAGAGACTAAACAGGAGAACATGTAGCTGCCGCGAAATGCACCATTGCGAGTTCACGACACTACGGAAGCCGCGGCAGACGAGATCGCACGCTCCCTTTTTCTTTCTTTGTTTGTTTTAAATCAAACAGCCTCCATGACTCAGCAGAAATCAAACGACACGGCGACGATCTGCTGAACAAACGGCCTCCATGACTCAGCAGAAATCAGACGACTTGCTGAGCAAACGGCCTCCATGACTCAGCAGAAACAGACGATACGGCGACGATCTGCTGAGCAAATGCCTCCATGACTCAGCAGAAATCAGATGACGACCTGCTGAACAAACGGCCTCCATGACTCAGCAGAAATCAGGCGATACGGTGACGACCTGCTGAGCAAACGGCCTCCATGACTCAGCAGAAATCAGGCGACGATCTGCTGAACAAACAGCCTTCATGACTCAGCAGAAATCAGGCGACACGGCGACGACTTGCTGAGCAAACGGCCTCCATGACTCAGCAGAAAGCTGTGGTGTGCGGCAGCTACGTCATAAAGGAGCTTTAGATGCTGCACAGTGATAAAACCAGGTTAATATTAGTTTCACCTGCTTTCGAACTCTGAGGGGGGGTTTGGTGCTGAAGATGCGAGCGTTCTCCCGGGGGGAGGAGCTCTCAGTGTGAATAATGTTTAGAAACAGGGAAACACACGGATTCTACCTTTCACGAACATTTGACTGCATGCACATTTATTCCAGCAAGCTCCCGTTTATGATGCTGAGCGTTTTCTGCGTGAGGAAATGGAAGTTTCTGTTTCTCACCATCAAACAGCGGCTGGATGCAGACCTCTCTCTCCATCTCCCCTCAGACGAGGCGTGCCCTCCAGACTGGGACGGTCTGATTTGTTGGCCCCACGGCTCCCCGGGCCACATCACCAAGGTGCCCTGCCCATCGTACATCTATGACTTCAATCACAAAGGTTAACTTCCTTCTTTCTCCCAACAATGTCAGCCACACTGGAAGGAGGCAGATAAAATCAGACTCTAACTGCACTGAAGTGCTTTTCAGAGCACCGCTTTCAATCTAAAAGGCAAACTCGTGACATATTGTGTGAGATGAAGCGTTCCTCTTGTAAAATGTGAGTCTGCTTTAATCTTTCGCTGTCTCTCCAGTGTGTCTGCTGTCTCTAAGCTGCTGCAGAATCCCAGACGGTTTCACTGAGATACGATGCAGGAATGTAACGGAGTCTTATGTTGACAGGACATGCGTACAGGAGGTGTGATGCCAATGGGTCCTGGGTGTTCGTGGAGCACTGGAACAAAACATGGACCAACTACTCCGAGTGTCTGCGCTTCCTTCAGCCCTTCAGCGACGACGAGGCGAGAGTAAGTGTAAAACATGCATGCAGAACATTTATTTACCCCGTTATTCCACCTTCCCTCACATGCACACGAACACGAATGTGTGTTTACACCAAGCAGCAACCTCCAGTGACAACAATGAGTCCACCTGGAAGAAGTCATTTCTGTAGTTCTCCCTTCATCCACTAGAGGCTGCAAGACTGAGCAAATCCCCATAAACTCCCATGTTAGAAAGACCAACTTCACAGCAGAATAAACATGTTTACAGCAGATATAAACATGTTTACAGCAGAAATAAACAAGTTTACAGCAGAATAAACATGTATACAGCAGAATAAACATGTTTACAGCAGAAATAAACATGTTTACAGTAGATATAAACATGTTTACAGCAGAAATAAACATGTTTACAGTAGATATAAACATGTTTACAGCAGATATAAACATGTTTACAGCAGAATAAACATGTTTACAGTAGAAAAAACATGTTTACAGCAGGAATAAACATGTTTACAGCAGAAATAAACATGTATACAGCAGATATAAACATGTTTACAGTAGAAATAAACATGTTTACAGCAGATATAAACATGTTTACAACAGAAATAAACATGTTTACAGCAGAAATAAACATGTTTACAGTAGAAATAAACATGTTTACAGCAGAAATAAACATGTTTACAGCAGAATAAACATGTTTACAGCAGAAATAAACATGTTTACAGCAGATATAAACATGTTTACAGTAGAAATAAACATGTTTACAGCAGATATAAACATGTTTACAGCAGAATAAACATGTTTACAGCAGATATAAACGTTTTCAGCAGAATAAACATGTTTACAGAAGAATAAACATGTTTACAGCAGAAATAAACATGTTTACAGCAGGAATAAACATGTTTACAGCAGATATAAACATGTTTACAGAAGAATAAACATGTTTACAGCAGAAATAAACATGTTTACAGCAGAAATAAACGTTTTCAGCAGAATAAACATGTTTACAGAAGAATAAACATGTTTACAGCAGAAATAAACATGTTTCAGCAGATATAAACATGTTTACAGTAGAAAAAAACATGTTTACAGCAGAATAAACATGTTTACAGCAGAAATAAACATGTTTACAGTAGAAATAAACGTTTTCAGCAGAATAAACATGTTTACAAAAGAATAACATGTTTACAGAAGAATAAACATGTTTACAGCAGAAATAAACATGTTTATAGCAGATATAAACATGTTTACAGCAGAATAAACATGTTTACAGCAGATATAAACATGTTTACAGCAGAATAAGCATGTTTACAGCAGAAATAAACATGTTTACAGCAGAATAAACATGTATACAGCAGATATAAACATGTTTACAGCAGAATAAACATGTTTACAGCAGAAATAAACATGTTTACAGTAGAAATAAACGTTTTCAGCAGAATAAACATGTTTACAAAAGAATAACATGTTTACAGAAGAATAAACATGTTTACAGCAGAAATAAACATGTTTATAGCAGATATAAACATGTTTACAGCAGAATAAACATGTTTACAGCAGATATAAACATGTTTACAGCAGAATAAGCATGTTTACAGCAGAAATAAACATGTTTACAGCAGAATAAACATGTATACAGCAGATATAAACATGTTTACAGCAGAATAAACATGTTTACAGCAGATATAAACATGTTTACAGCAGAATAAGCATGTTTACAGCACAAATAAACATGTTTACAGCAGAATAAACATGTATACAGCAGAAATAAACATGTTTACAGCAGATATAAACATGTTTACAGCAGAATAAACATGTTTACAGCAGAAATAAACATGTTTACAGCAGAATAAACATGTTTACAGCAGAAATATACGTGTTTACAGAAGAATAAACATGTTTACAGCAGAAATAAACATGTTTACAGCAGAATAAACATGTTTACAGCAGAAATATACGTGTTTACAGCAAGAATAAACATGTTTACAGCAAAATAAACATGTTTACAGCAGAAATTAAGATGTTTACAGCAGAATAAACATGTTTACAGCAGATATTAACATGTTTACAGCAGAAATTAAGATGTTTACAGCAGAATAAACATTTTTACAGCCGAAATTAACATGTTTACAGCCGAAATTAACATGTTTACAGCAGAAATAACATGTTTACAGCAGAAATAAACATGTTTACAGCAGAATAAACATGTATACAGCAGAATAAACGTGTTTACAGCAGAAATAAACATGTTTACAGTAGATATAAACATGTTTACAGCAGAAATAAACATGTTTACAGTAGATATAAACATGTTTACAGTAGATATAAACATGTTTACAGCAGAATAAACATGTTTACAGTAGAAAAAACATGTTTACAGCAGGAATAAACATGTTTACAGCAGAAATAAACATGTATACAGCAGATATAAACATGTTTACAGTAGAAATAAACATGTTTACAGCAGATATAAACATGTTTACAACAGAAATAAACATGTTTACAGCAGAAATAAACATGTTTACAGCAGAATAAACATTTTTACAGCAGAAATTAACATGTTTACAGCAGAAATAAACATGTTTACAGCAGAAATAAACATGTATACAGCAGATATAAACATGTTTACAGTAGAAATAAACATGTTTACAGCAGATGTAAACATGTTTACAACAGAAATAAACATGTTTACAGCAGAAATAAACATGTTTACAGTAGAAATAAACATGTTTACAGCAGAAATAAACATGTTTACAGCAGAATAAACATGTTTACAGCAGAAATAAACATGTTTACAGCAGATATAAACATGTTTACAGTAGAAATAAACATGTTTACAGCAGATATAAACATGTTTACAGCAGATATAAACATGTTTACAGCAGAATAAACATGTTTACAGCAGATATAAAAGTTTTCAGCAGAATAAACATGTTTACAGAAGAATAAACATGTTTACAGCAGAAATAAACATGTTTACAGCAGGAATAAACATGTTTACAACAGATATAAACATGTTTACAGAAGAATAAACATGTTTACAGCAGAAATAAACATGTTTACAGCAGAAATAAACGTTTTCAGCAGAATAAACATGTTTACAGAAGAATAAACATGTTTACAGCAGATATAAACATGTTTACAGTAGAAAAAACATGTTTACAGCAGAATAAACATGTTTACAGCAGAAATAAACATGTTTACAGCAGAAATAAACATGTTTGCAGCAGAAATAAACATGTTTACAGTAGAAATAAACGTTTTCAGCAGAATAAACATGTTTACAAAAGAATAACATGTTTACAGAAGAATAAACATGTTTACAGCAGAAATAAACATGTTTATAGCAGATATAAACATGTTTACAGCAGAATAAACATGTTTACAGCAGATATAAACATGTTTACAGCAGAATAAGCATGTTTACAGCAGAAATAAACATGTTTACAGCAGAATAAACATGTATACAGCAGATATAAACATGTTTACAGCAGAATAAACATGTTTACAGCAGATATAAACATGTTTACAGCAGAATAAGCATGTTTACAGCAGAAATAAACATGTTTACAGCAGATATAAACATGTTTACAGCAGAATAAACATGTTTACAGCAGAAATAAACATGTTTACAGCAGAATAAACATGTTTACAGCAGAAATATACGTGTTTACAGCAGAATAAACATGTTTACAGCAGATATAAACATGTTTACAGCAGAATAAACATGTTTACAGCAGAAATATACGTGTTTACAGCAGAATAAACATGTTTACAGCAGAAATAAACATGTTTACAGCAAGAATAAACATGTTTACAGCAAAATAAACATGTTTACAGCAGAAATTAAGATGTTTACAGCAGAAATTAAGATGTTTACAGCAGAATAAACATGTTTACAGCAGATATAAACATGTTTACAGCAGAAATTAAGATGTTTACAGCAGAATAAACATGTTTACAGCAGATATAAACATGTTTACAGCAGAAATTAAGATGTTTACAGCAGAATAAACATTTTTACAGCAGAAATTAACATGTTTACAGCAGAAATAACATGTTTACAGCAGAAATAAACATGTTTACAGCAGAAATAAACACCAGCTGGACTGCAGTTTCCCGTCTCTTTCTACTGGCGTCATGGCGTCATGACGACAGTTTCGTCCTCGAAACGTTTCTAAAACAACCGTGAGACGGCAGAGTCGTCGGAGCTGCAGCCAGAATCCAGATCGTTCAGGTCTGGTTGGTTTGAGGAACCTGTGAGACCGTGCCCTCGAGCTCTGGTCCTCGAAGACCACGGTCCTGCAGATGTGTCCTGCCTCGGCTCACCTGATTGGAATGGGGGGGGGGATTGTCAGCAGGCTGTAGGCTGAATGCTGAAGCTCAGCGGCCCTCAGGTTGACAGTCTATAGAGGACGTGCAGGTGTCGTCAGTGTCACGTGATACCACCTCGTCGCCATGTTGGACGGCAAACACGAGAACGCACTCTCAGACATTTATATGAAAAAATCTTCCGAGGATGCTTATTTCTGGTTCAGCGGTTGTTTGTACCAACAAACGAGGACAAAAGATTCCCTGCAAACGAGGACAGACGTGCAAAATGTGTGTCCGCTGTAAAAGAGAAAACTGTCTCTCCGGTTCTACCAGCTGAATTTGCAGTGAAACCTTCATATCAGGTACGATGCGACTTCATTTGTTGTTGATGTGCATGCTGACTCATTAACAACGATCCGATCCAGCTTATTCCTGAGCTAACGAACGTACAAACGACTGCGACTAACTTCCTGTGAGATGCTGGAAACAGCACTTGGCCACCGACTCGTGTAAACTGTCATTTCTGCTGCAGTTTATTCAACAACAAGAGAGTTCATAACATTTCCGTGCACGGTTCGGGAACGTGTTGCACTGTTCACGGTTTTACTCACAACCAGAGAAAGTTACATTTGTGGCTAAAGAGCGACGTGTGGAACATGCACCTCATTCTGAGATAAAAGAGGCTGCAGACTGCAACCAAACGGTCACATTTTCTGAATAAAAAATCTATATCTGCTGTTACGTAAATACGATCGTATCCCAGCTCTTTGGACAAAACACGACCGACCTTATTACTGCGTATTATCTGCTCCATCTCTGGAGTTCCTGATCTCGGTTCAGTGGACGTTTTTCTCTAAACGCTTCTGTACGGACTCTCTTATTCTACCAAAGTCCATCTGTACCATCCAATGTTGTTTTTATGTGGTTCCCGTTATGTTTCGTGTTTTAGCTTCCTGGTTTTTAGGTTTTATCTGCTCCGTCCTTGGGTGCTCTGATGAGGCGCGTTTTAAATTAAATGTGTTATAATAAGAAGAGTTATTATTGTCATGTAGGTAGTGATAAGCCTGGAAGCTTGCTCATCGCTCCAGTCAGACATGACAGAGCTAAGTGGCTAACGTGGCTAATAACTCTACTGTTTATTTTTGGCCGGATCTTCATCATCCTCCTCCCACGAGGAAGATGGATTGTAACGTTGTCCTGTCTGAGCTGATGTTCCCACGTAGTTTATCTAAAAAGCTCCAAGAAAGTGGAGCAGCACAAACATCTAGCATGTAAAGAAACGCCGGTTCTGTCCGAACGAGGTGGATCTTTTTTTTTTTTAATTAAACTTTATTGGCAGTTATTCAGTATCAAACAGACAAAAATAACAGAACAAACTGAATGAGGTGGATACGAGTGCACAGACGCAGTTCAGAGGGAGCGTTTCCGTTCCGTACGTGCAGAATAATACGGACATTTGCCGTCCGACATGGCGGCGGCACGCGGGCAGGTCATGTGACTGCACATCCTCCGTAAGGAAGCGTCCACAGGCGGATCAGGATGCAGCAGACGGACATTTGCCGTCCGACATGGCGGCACACGGGCAGGTCATGTGACTGCACATCCTCCGTAAGGAAGCGTCCACAGGCGGATCAGGATGCAGCAGATGAGGTCTGCTGTGGGGGGAGATTGGGTGGCTTTTCCGGACCAGGCCGGCTTGTTTCCACCTCATCACCATCATGGTTTCTCCTCCTCACTAAGCACATATCACCTTCTCCATGTGGAGCAGCGGCCCCCCCTGCATACAGTCCCCTGCACCTTCACCTGTCAGCCACCATCTACATAATCACGCTCTCTGTTTTCCCTTTTTAATGGACGTCTGTGCATTTTTATGAGTCTGCTGCACTCTGCCATCATTACAGATCTGAGCTCCAATCACGTCCTCCGACGGTCGTCTTCTCTGCAGCAGGATTCGCCTTTTTAGGCGGAACAATGCATGAAAAGAGGCGCTTGTTATCGCACCATGGACCGTTTTATTTTAAGATGAACCCAGCCAGACTCATTTTCTTGTGCATGTTCGCTCAATTTCACATTCATTGACTTGTAAGATGAGTTTGATCTGGCCTGTGCATGCAGAGATGCACGCTGCTCGTACGTTTCAGACTCTGGCTCATTATAAAATCTGCTCAGGAGGAGACACAGCTGGACAGAGGACGTCACCAGAACAGCCGCTGACAGATGACACGTCACCAGAACAGCCGCTGACGGCTGACACGTCACCAGAACAGCCGCTGACAGATGACACGTCACCAGAACAGCCGCTGACAGCTGACACGTCACCAGAACAGCCACTGACAGCTGACACGTCACCAGAACAGCCGCTGACAGCTGACACGTCACCAGAACAGCCGCTGACGGATGACACGTCACCAGAACAGCCGCTGACAGATGACACGTCACCAGAACAGCCGCTGACAGCTGACACGTCACCAGAACAGCGGCTGACAGATGACACGTCACCAGAACAGCCGCTGACACGTCACCAGAACAGCCGCTGACAGATGACACGTCACCAGAACAGCCGCTGACAGCTGACACGTCACCAGAACAGCCGCTGACAGCTGACACGTCACCAGAACAGCCGCTGACAGATGACACGTCACCAGAACAGCCGCTGACAGATGACACGTCACCAGAACAGCCGCTGACAGCTGACACGTCACCAGAACAGCCACTGACAGCTGACACGTCACCAGAACAGCCGCTGACAGATGACACGTCACCAGAAGAGCCGCTGACAGCTGACACGCCACCAGAACAGCCGCTTACAGCTGACACGTCACCAGAACAGCCGCTGACAGCTGACACGTCACCAGAACAGCCGCTGACAGCTGACACGTCACCAGAACAGCCGCTGACAGATGACACGTCACCAGAACAGCCGCTGACAGATGACACGTCACCAGAACAGCCGCTGACAGATGACACGTCACCAGAACAGCCGCTGACAGATGACACGTCACCAGAACAGCCGCTGACAGATGACACGTCACCAGAACAGCCGCTGACAGCTGACACGTCACCAGAACAGCCGCTGACAGATGACACGTCACCAGAACAGCCGCTGACAGATGACACGTCACCAGAACAGCCGCTGACAGCTGACACGTCACCAGAACAGCCGCTGACAGCAGACACGTCACCAGAACAGCCGCTGACAGCTGACACGTCACCAGAACAGCCGCTGACAGATGACACGTCACCAGAACAGCCGCTGACAGCTGACACGTCACCAGAACAGCCGCTGACAGCTGACACGTCACCAGAACAGCCGCTGACAGATGACACGTCACCAGAACAGCCGCTGACAGATGACACGTCACCAGAACAGCCGCTGACAGATGACACGTCACCAGAACAGCCGCTGACAGATGACACGTCACCAGAACAGCCGCTGACAGATGACACGTCAGCAGAACAGCCGCTGACAGCTGACACGTCACCAGAACAGCCGCTGACACGTCACCAGAACAGCCGCTGACGGCTGACACGTCACCAGAACAGCCGCTGATGGCTGACACGTCACCAGAACAGCCGCTGATGGCTGACACGTCACCAGAACAGCCGCTGACAGCTGACACGTCACCAGAACAGCCGCTGACAGCTGACACGTCACCAGAACAGCCGCTGACAGATGACACGTCACCAGAACAGCCGCTGACAGCTGACACGTCACCAGAACAGCCGCTGACAGATGACACGTCACCAGAACAGCCGCTGACAGATGACACGTCACCAGAACAGCCGCTGACGGCTGACACGTCACCAGAACAGCCGCTGACGGCTGACACGTCACCAGAACAGCCGCTGACAGATGACACGTCACCAGAACAGCCGCTGACAGCTGACACGTCACCAGAACAGCCGCTGACAGATGACACGTCACCAGAACAGCCGCTGACAGCTGACACGTCACCAGAACAGCCGCTGACGGCTGACACGTCACCAGAACAGCCGCTGACAGCTGACACGTCACCAGAACAGCCGCTGACAGATGACACGTCACCAGAACAGCCGCTGACAGATGACACGTCACCAGAACAGCCGCTGACAGCTGACACGTCACCAGAACAGCCGCTGACAGCTGACACGTCACCAGAACAGCCGCTGACGGCTGACACGTCACCAGAACAGCCGCTGATGGCTGACACGTCACCAGAACAGCCGCTGACAGCTGACACGTCACCAGAACAGCCGCTGACAGATGACACGTCACCAGAACAGCCGCTGACAGCTGACACGTCACCAGAACAGCCGCTGACAGATGACACGTCACCAGAACAGCCGCTGACAGATGACACGTCACCAGAACAGCCGCTGACAGCTGACACGTCACCAGAACAGCCGCTGACAGATGACACGTCACCAGAACAGCCGCTGACAGATGACACGTCACCAGAACAGCCGCTGACAGCTGACACGTCACCAGAACAGCCGCTGACAGCAGACACGTCACCAGAACAGCCGCTGACAGCTGACACGTCACCAGAACAGCCGCTGACAGCTGACACGTCACCAGAACAGCCGCTGACAGCTGACACGTCACCAGAACAGCCGCTGACAGCTGACACGTCACCAGAACAGCCGCTGACAGATGACACGTCACCAGAACAGCCGCTGACAGCTGACACGTCACCAGAACAGCCGCTGACAGCTGACACGTCACCAGAACAGCCGCTGACAGATGACACGTCACCAGAACAGCCGCTGACAGATGACACGTCAGCAGAACAGCCGCTGACAGCTGACACGTCACCAGAACAGCCGCTGACACGTCACCAGAACAGCCGCTGACGGCTGACACGTCACCAGAACAGCCGCTGATGGCTGACACGTCACCAGAACAGCCGCTGATGGCTGACACGTCACCAGAACAGCCGCTGACAGCTGACACGTCACCAGAACAGCCGCTGACAGCTGACACGTCACCAGAACAGCCGCTGACAGATGACACGTCACCAGAACAGCCGCTGACAGCTGACACGTCACCAGAACAGCCGCTGACAGATGACACGTCACCAGAACAGCCGCTGACGGCTGACACGTCACCAGAACAGCCGCTGACGGCTGACACGTCACCAGAACAGCCGCTGACGGATGACACGTCACCAGAACAGCCGCTGACAGATGACACGTCACCAGAACAGCCGCTGACAGCTGACACGTCACCAGAACAGCCGCTGACAGATGACACGTCACCAGAACAGCCGCTGACAGCTGACACGTCACCAGAACAGCCGCTGACGGCTGACACGTCACCAGAACAGCCGCTGACAGATGACACGTCACCAGAACAGCCGCTGACAGATGACACGTCACCAGAACAGCCGCTGACAGATGACACGTCACCAGAACAGCCGCTGACAGATGACACGTCACCAGAACAGCCGCTGACAGCTGACACGTCACCAGAACAGCCGCTGACAGATGACACGTCACCAGAACAGTCGCTGACAGATGACACGTCACCAGAACAGCCGCTGACAGATGACACGTCACCAGAACAGCCGCTGACAGATGACACGTCACCAGAACAGCCGCTGACAGATGACACGTCACCAGAACAGACGCTGACAGCTGACACGTCACCAGAACAGCCGCTGACAGATGACACGTCACCAGAACAGCCGCTGACAGCTGACACGTCACCAGAACAGCCGCTGACAGATGACACGTCACCAGAACAGCCGCTGACAGCTGACACGTCACCAGAACAGCCGCTGACAGATGACACGTCACCAGAACAGCCGCTGACAGATGACACGTCACCAGAACAGCCGCTGACAGCTGACACGTCACCAGAACAGCCGCTGACAGATGACACGTCACCAGAACAGCCGCTGACAGATGACACGTCACCAGAACAGCCGCTGACAGATGACACGTCACCAGAACAGCCGCTGACAGATGACACGTCACCAGAACAGCCGCTGACAGCTGACACGTCACCAGAACAGCCGCTGACAGATGACACGTCACCAGAACAGCCGCTGACAGATGACACGTCACCAGAACAGCCGCTGACGGCTGACACGTCACCAGAACAGCCGCTGACGGCTGACACGTCACCAGAACAGCCGCTGACGGCTGACACGTCACCAGAACAGCCGCTGACAGATGACACGTCACCAGAACAGCCGCTGACGGATGACACGTCACCAGAACAGCCGCTGACGGATGACACGTCACCAGAACAGCCGCTGACAGCTGACACGTCACCAGAACAGCCGCTGACAGATGCTGCTGCTGCTAAAGAACGTTCATCGTCTGGATAAGATGCTTCATCGTGAATCTGCTGTTAATGAAACATGTCAGACTGAAACGCTGCTTCATGCAGCTAAAGATGGAAGATTCTCCTAAAAGTCTGATCACAGTTCTTCACTGATCATCATCGTTTGGCTGGAAACCAGTGATGACTCTCCCCCCTCACTCTCCCCCCTCACACACTGTCTGTAGTAACTTATGCATACAGTTTTCTATTTTTGACTGCTTAAACGGACGAGGGGAGGGCGGGTGGGCCCCCCCACGGGGAATAAGTGTTTACTGGTTTCACGTGAAGCGATCAGACTGGATTTTTTTTCTTTTCTTTTCTTGTCTTGTCTTGTCTTGTCTTTCTTTCCTTTTCTTTTCTTTTCTTTCTTTTTCTTTTCTTGTCTTTTCTTTTCTTTTCTTTTCTTTTCTTTTCTTTTTCTTTTCTTTTCTTTCTTTTCTTGTCTTTTTCTTGTCTTTTTCTTTTTCTTTTCTTTCTTTTCTTTTCTTTTCTTTCTTTGTCTTTTCTTTTCTTTCTTCTCTTTTCTTTCTTTTCTTTTCTTTTCTTGTCTTGTCTTTTCTTTTTCTTTCTTCTCTTTTCTTTCTTTTTTTTTCTTTTCTTGTCTTGTCTTGTCTTTTCTTGTCTTTTCCGTCTTTGTCCCGTCTTGTCTTGTCTTCTTTTCACTTCTTTTCCAGTACTTCAGAACCGCGACCCGGACGGTACCGCTACCGTAGCTTTCCTACCGCAGTTAAAAACGAGCTCTGACTGTACAAATCCAGTCCGATCGCTGGTGTTTCTTCACAGGAAACCAGTAAAAACTTACTCCCCATCCAGGAGAGTTCTCCCCTCTCGTAGATGGGGAGTCCACAAAAACGTTTCCATATTCCTCCATACTGCTCGTCCAATGTAATCCACGTGTCCTGAGTGGATAGCGTCCAGAATTTACTGGAAACAACATTTAGTAGAGTTTTAGAGACTAAACAGTAGAACATCGTACTTCCCCGATGCGTCGATGAGAGTTCACGACACTACGGAAGAAGTGGCAGACGAGAATGTTCTTTCTTTCTTTCTTTCTTTCTTTCTTTCTTTCTTTCTTTCTTTCTTTCTTTCTTTCTTTCTTTCTTTCTTTCTTTCTTTCTTTCTTTCTTTCTTTCTAATATCAACCCCTCTTGGACCCTCTTGTGTTTGTCCCGGTTTGTCTGCAGCTCTGTCGCTCTTAGCACAATGTAAACAGAGAATTTCTTCTTCTATGCTTGTATTATCGGCAGAGTAGGCTCTGAACGCCGAGGCTTCCGTATTGTGGTGAACTTGCAGGGACGTGCCGGATCTCCGGCTGCATTTGACATGTTACAAAGTGCTCCAGAGTCTTCCTCAGCATGAGGATGAGGAGAAGATGAAGCACCGTCATTCTGTGGATGTACTGTCCCTTTAAGCTGCTTGGTGCTCGTCACCATCTCTGGCTCTCGCACCAGCCTGGTCGCTCACCATGAGTTCAGAAACTGAAAGCTGAAATCTCTCATTTATGAAACGATTTCCGCTCATTTAGCTAAAATAAAAACATACAAATAAAAAGCTTTTGGGTAGTTTGTCCTCTTTTCTAGCTGTTCTCAGTCTGGAAACTCATTCAGGTCAAAGGACGTGAATAAAGGTGACTGATAGACGTTTGGTATAAATAGTCTGAATGGAGGAGGTGTCCCCGACTGTCACCTTCCCAGCATGCTCCTCTTCAATCGTCGCTCTTCCTCAGGGCTTCACAACAACCTTGTGAATGACCTGGTTTTGGTCCGGCAGGTAAACCAGTTACTGTAACACCGGTGGGGTGGGTCAGTGACCCTGCAACCTTCGTGACTTTACCGTGAGAACTGTGAGCGCTGAAACTCCCACTGACGGCGTGGAAGTGAAGACGCCTTTCAGATCAGAGCTGGAAGCGTGGCCTTTATCCAGCCACGGCTCAGCGTTTCACATCGCCAACTGTCAGGCGATGGGACGTCACATCCGGCCGTCTGAGCCACGTCCAGGCCTTCCAGCCCCCACCGGGGGGAGACCAGACCCATGTGAGGATCATTAAAGGAGACAGGATGATTCAGACGTGTATCTGCTGCTGTCACATCCGTTTAAATGTCTGGATTTCCTGCTGATTTGATTAGCAATGTGCCAGAACAGCCCCACCCTCTGTGAATGCTAATCAATCACACATGAATGCAACGCCCCCCCCCGGAGGTTCCCGGCAGGTATCATAGTAATACTGAGTACTACCTACCCGTATTCATGTACAACTCTGAGCAGAGAATACTCCAGACCTCAGTCTGTCTGCATGTTAATACTCTCAGCAAGACACCCTGAGGGACGTCCCGTCCGATCTGTAAGACACATCTCAGGCCTTTAAAGGACATTCCCCCCACAGAATGCTGTAACTTTATCTTCCACCCCCCACAGAATGATGTAACTTTATCTTCCACCCCCTCATGGTGAGAAAGACTCTGCAGCACTTTTTTAATATCTCAAATGCAGCCGGTGATCAGGAAGGCTTCTCGTTTCCCCCCAACTTTCATATAATGGAGTTCACCGGGTCCGAGCCAAAAAGGTCCATAAAAGTCCACAAAAACGTGTCAATATTCCTCCATACTGCTCGTCCAATGTAATCCAAGTGTCCTGAGTGGGTAGCGTCCAGAATTTACTGGAAACTACGTCATTTAAGAGATTTTTAGAGACTAAACAGTAGAACATGTAGCTGCCGCGACATCAGCACACATATGTGCGTTCATTAAACTCAAAAAGCCTCGGCGTTCAGAGCCTACTCTGCCGATAATACAAGAGTAGAAGAAGAAATTCACCGTTTACTTTGTGCTAAGAGCGACAGAGCTGCAGACAAACACAAGAGGGTCCAAGAGGGGTTGATGTTGATTTAAAACAAAGAAAGAAAGAAAAAGAGAACGTGAGATCTCATCTGCCGTAGTTTCATGAACGCGCATCAGCGTGCTCGCAGGAGATGTGATGAAGTACTGATGTAGTGCTGATGTTGTACTGATGTAGTACTGATGTAGTACTGATGTAGTACTGATGTGGTACTGATGTAGTACTGATGTAGTACTGATGTAGTACTGATGTGGTACTGATGTAGTACTGATGTAGTACTGATGTAGTACTGATGTAGTGCTGATGTTGTACTGATGTAGTACTGATGTAGTACTGATGTAGTACTGATGTAGTACTGATGTAGTACTGTTTAGGCTCTAAACAGTAGAGCTGTTTGTGAGTCTGAGTCTTGTTGGAGACGCGACGGACTGAATGTGGATCATTTGTGTGTTCACAGCAGGACTTCTTTGAGCGGCTGTATGTCATGTACACCACCGGCTACGCCGTGTCCTTCAGCTCGCTGCTCGTGGCCATCATGATAATCGGATACTTCAGGTAAGAAAGGCTTTTTTCTGTATTTCTGTGCGACAGTGTGAAGAGGAAATCACATTTTCCGATGAGCTTGAATGTGGCAGAAACTCCCATCATCACAGTTTTGCCAGGAGCCAGTTCAGGAGTTTCAGAATAAAAGTTCATCCCAACTTTGCAAACAGTAAATTCTGAATGAAAACGATCATTTCAAATGACCATAAATCCTCTAACAGTGACCTCTATTCCACTACAAATAGTGATGTGCGGATCGATACCGAAATATCGATATTTTCAATACCAGCCTTTTATTTTCTAGAACCGATTTTCACGTCAGAATATTGATATTTTAGTCATGTTTTGTAAATATGAGGTTTTTTCTTAAACTAGATCATCTTTTATTTGTCTGCTGGGTTCAGATTGGATCAGGATAAATTATGCACAGGATGTCTAATATTTAAGTATTTTACTGTTAATTTAAGTTTTATGTAAAATGTAAACTATCACTTTATTTTTATCTAACCTTGTTTTTCCAGTCAGAAAATCAAATGATGTTTTTTAAAAGCAGCGCCGGGCCAACATGCAGCAGCAAACATGGAAGTACACATGAAAACACGATGACACAGTATAAAAGTAAAGAACATTTACCAGGACAAAGTATTACTACCACGTCTGCATCAGCAGAGTATCAAACTGGGACTATCAGGGTTTGATTTATTTCCCTCAGTGAGTCTGTTTTCAAAGCAGTTTCTGAAACAGATTAGAGTTTTGTTAAAAGTATCGGTATCGGATCAGTATCGGATCAGTATCGGTATCGGATCAGTATCTGTATCGGATCAGTATCGTATCGGTATCGGATTAGTATCGTATCGGATCAGTATCGGTATCGGATCAGTATCGGATCAGATTCGGTATTGGATCAGTATCGGTATTGGATCAGTATCAGTATCGGATCAGTATCGGTATTGGATCAGTATCGGTATCGGATCAGTATCGGTATCGGATCAGTATCGGTATTGGATCAGTATCGGTATTGGATCAGTATCAGTATTGGATCAGTATCGGTATCGGATCAGTATCGCTGATACTGGTTTCAGCTTTACTTGGTATCGTATCGGATCAGTATCGGTATCGGTATCGGATCAGTATCGCTGATACTGGTTTCAGCTTTACTTGGTATCGTATCGGACAGCTATTCAGTGGTATCACACGTCACTACTGACAAACCGTCCCTCCATTAATGTCTGCGGGTTATGTTGAGGAAAGGAAATCATTTCCATCCCTCCAATACAAGCATCCTTTTTTGGGGGGGGGGGGGGGGGGGGGGGATAAGGGGGGGGTCGAGATCACGTTCACGTTGCACCGCAGCCAAACGAGCCAAACCTTCTGAATAATGTTCCCAATCTGTCCAGAGGGGGCGCTGCATTCAGGTTCACCGTAGACGAGGACAAAACGTGCAACGAAGAAGAACTTCCGTTTCCTCCACGTGCACGAACGACGCACCACATTATTTTAGTTCGTATTTACGAGGAGCTGGAGATGCTTCCATCAGACCTGATATCCGTTAACCCCCTTCCTAACAACTTACCGAGCTTTTTCAGCGTCTGGTCATTCCCGAGTTTTTACATTCCGATTCCGAATTATTATAATCATTATTATAATATGATTACTCAGATTTGGGGGAAGTGGGGGAAGAGTGGTATGTCGCAGGCTTCGGTACGGAGCACCGGGTTCACCGTGGACCCCTGAGCAAGGTCCTTAGCCCCCACCAACCTGGGTGCTTTAAGCAGCAGCCCCCTGCTCTGTGGTACGACCGTACGGGGAAATGCAGGGGGGGGGTGCAGCCACATGAGCAGCGCCTGTCTGCAGATACATGATGACAGACGGACATGTATGTACACACTGCCGTGAAATAGTGGCAGAAACATTCAGATTACCTGATTTGTAAAACAATGGGGAGGGAATGGGCCAGTTTAACTATGGTAGTGGGGGGTGAGGGGGATGGAGGTGGTTTGGGGGGGCTGGTGTTAAAGCTCCAATTCCTTATTTCAAACAGCTACTTGCTTGCAGATAAATCAGTGTAATGATGTTCCAGCCCCCCGCCACCTTGTGCTGCGTCCGTTCTGGCAGCACGTGCACGAACACCCCCAGCAAACACACGGACTTGACTCTCAGCTGTCCGTGTGCTGGTCTGGGTGGGGGCTGCTGCTTACTGGGGGGGTTCTACCTCCCTGTAAGCAGGACAGACGTGTTACAGAGAAGAAGAAGGTGATGGACTGACGGACAGCGAGCTGATGAAACCATCCACTGCAGATTTCTCACATGAAGAAGTCATAACGTCAGGGACCAAAGTCACATCTGAGAGTAGCTGCAGCAGATTTCCTCTGAAATCAGTGTGAATCACAGTGGGGGGGCTCGTTAGTTGGTTTGTGGCAGATGTGCATGCAAACCAGTCCTGCTTCTTCCATAAATTGTGTGGCAGCAGCAGGACTGCATGAATAGACGGCTGTGCAGCAGGTCTGTTTACTCATTCATTATCGGCTTCTTTCTTTTCTTTTTTTTTAAAGGGGAAGTTCGTTTTTTATTTCTACCTGGATCCTTTTTCCAGCATGAATCCGTTCATTTCCTCCCCCAGACAGTTTTGGTGTAACTTGACTTCCTTCAGGAGATTTTTAGATCAACTCCAGATCAGCGTTTAGTTTAGTTTACTAAGATCCCCATTAGGTGCTCCGCTATTCTTCCTCACACTCAGAAACATGAGGTACAGACAGGATCATTTCTGTACCTGCAGATACATTTACTACAAATGTTCTCTCAAAAGTACAATATTGGTCTTTATGAGGCCAGAAGTACCTATATACTATGAAAAAGGCTCCAAAGTAATATAAAGTACACATTTGTACCATTCCAACCCTAAGGGTACCTGCAGCATTGAAAAATGTGTGTATTCAATAACTATAAATAGCAGTACTTCTAAACAGTAGTATAATTATAGTTATTATATTATGATTTTCATAATAATCATAGTAATAATTATATGTATAATTATATATGTGTTTGGCCTAATATTTCTATAATAATTATTAATTTATTATTAGCATCTTTGATTGTTGTCATAATCTCTATTTTATTGACTTTTATTCAATAAAAGTCAATTTGTTTGTTCAGCTTTATTCACCCTCATACAGCTTATAAGGTAAAAATGGACCAGAAGGTACAGAAATGTCCTTCACAGGTCCCCCTCTCCTGCCAGTGTGTGATCGCTTTTTCACCCTCATTTTTAACCGTTCCTGAGCAGTGACATCTATAATGCGTGTAATTTTACCCGTGAAATGATATAAGCATTTCACCGGTGGATTCTCCAACGATAACCTCAGTTTGGGGCATTTTTGTTGGCAGCAGCTGCACTCTCAAAGAAAAGACATGAATGATCAAACAGAGCAACATCCCCGACTACAACCTTGGAAATATTCAGACCTTTAGAGACGACTCGATCCAGACTCTGGCTGCGTTCACATGGACCCAAATATGCCGATTGCTTTCGGTTTAAAAGCTCTTTCAGAATGAGAATGATCCATGTAAACACCTCTTTCTGAATAAAAAGTGCTGAACCAAATGAATTTTCATTCGGTTTCATGGGGGTAGAATATTCCTTTCCCCAAACCGGATGGGGTGTCATGTAAACGCTGAATCGGAAAGTTGTGAGGATGCGCTCTTACCGCGATGCTTCCACATGACGTGCGACAGTGACGTTTCCTCACTTTGACAGATGGCTGTGAACAACGTCATTCCCTGGACAGCGACAGAAAGTTTGTGTTTTACTCAAACGCCGTTTCTGCGCCTTTTTCTCCTGGTCGTCTGCAGCAGGAGCGAATGAGGATCAGCTGCTGATTAAAGTCCTGCAGAAACCACAACAACCGTGACCATCAGTTTTTAGACCTTCGTCTTTATTAAATAAGGTGATGTAACATCATTCTGCGCATGTCAGACAGGATTATTCTGAATAAATGTTGGTGCAAAATTTACTAAAATCTACTAAAAATCTCCTAAATGACATCGTTTCCAGTAAATTCTGGACGCTACCCACTCAGGACACTTGGATCACATTGGACGAGCAGTTTGGAGGAATATTGACACGTTTTTGTGGACTTTAAGGACCTTTTTGGCTCGGAGCCCGGTGAACTCCATTATATGAAAGTTGGGGGGAAACGAGAAGCTTCCTGATCACCGGCTGCATTTGAGATATTAAAAAAGTGCTGCAGAGTCTTTCTCACCATGAGGGGGGTGGAAGATAAAGTTACATCATTCTGTGGGTGGAATGTTCCTTTAAAGCAGTGCATGTAATATTAAAAAAACCCCAAATCAAAGTACCTACTCCTGTTCTGCCTTTTGGTAAAAGAAACAGATCACTCGTTCATGGTTTGAATTATTTACATTAAGAAAGGGAATAAATAAGTTGATAGTTACTAAGAGTAAATTATTTTATGCTGAAAAAAACAGTTAAAATGTTTGGATTTCAGATTCAATTCAATTCAATTCAACTTTATTTGTATAGCGTCCATTCATGACAATGTCACCTCAGGGCGCTTAAACAGACAGAAAAGTTCAGGTCAGATTCATAATAGCCTAGTTAAGGAAACCAACAGATTGGATCGAATCTTGACTTGACCCGGTCCAATCCCCCATCCTGAGCAAGCACGGAGGGGTGGCGACAGTGGGAAGGAAAACACCCTTTTAACAGGGAGGGAAAACCTCCGTCAGAACCCGGCTCAGGTAGGGCGGCCATCTGCCTCGACCGGCTGGGGGGGAGAAGACAGAAAGGGAGACCAACAAACACTGCAACGTTATCCAGCCAGATCTGCTGAGAGAGGAGAACACAGTTAATGATGCAATACTGTCACAGGTTTCTACATGGAGAGACAGAGATGGTGGGAGAGGAAGAGCCCAGTGCATCATGGGAGAGAAAGAGCCCAGTGCATCATGGATGTCCCGCAGAAGTCTAAACCTATAGCAGCTTAACTAAGGGAAGGCTAGCCATCCCTAACTATAAGACTTATCAAAAAGGAAGGTTTTAAGCCTGATCTTAAAGGTAGAGAGGGTGTCTGCCCCCCCAACCTGAACTGGTAACTGATTCCATAATAGGGGGGCTTGATAGCCAAACGCTCTGCCTCCCATTCTACTCTTAGAGACCCTTGGAACTACCAAAAGGCCTGCAGTCTGAGAGCGAAGTGCTCTGCTTGGAATATGTGGAACTATGAGATCTCTAATATATAATGGAGCTTGGTCATGGAGAGCTTTATATGTGAGAAGAAGAATTTTAAATTCTATCCTGGATTTAACAGGGAGCCAATGAAGAGAAGCTAGAACTGGAGAAATATGATCTCTCCTGCTGGTTCTAGTCAGAACCCTGGCTGCAGCATTCTGGATCAGCTGGAGACTTTTCAAGGCATATTTGGGGCAGCCCAATAATAAGGAATTACAATAATCCAATCTGGAAGTAACAAAAGCATGGACTAGTTTTTCTGCATCGTCCTGAGATAAGATGTTCCTAATTTTAGCAATATTACGTAGGTGAAAGAAGGCGGTTCTAGAAACCTGTTTTATATGGGAGTTGAAAGACAAATCCTGGTCAAAAATGACTCCAAGATTCTTCACTGTGGTGCTGGAAGCCAAATTAATGCATCCAGATCAACTATAAAGCTAGATAATTTAGTCCTGAGTTTTTCGGGTCCAAAGACTAGAACCTCGGTCTGGTCTGAATTTAGAAGCAGAAAGTTCAGGGTCATCCAGGTCTTTATGTCACTAAGACATCTTTGTAATCTAACAAACTGATTGGTTTCATCAGGCTTCATAGATAAGTATATCTGAGTGTCGTCTGCATAACAATGAACATTTATGCCATGTTGTCTGATGATATTACCCAAAGGAAGCATATATAATGTGAAGAGAATTGGTCCGAGCACAGAACCCTGGGGAACTCCATGAGTTACTCTGGTGTGTGATGAAGACTCGTTGACATTAACAAACTGAAATCTATCAGATAAGTATGACTTGAACCAGTCTAATGCAGTTCCTCTAATTCCAATAACATGTTCAAGTCTCTGTAGCAGAATGTTGTGATCAATGGTGTCGAATGCAGCACTGAGATCTAACAGGACAAGTATGGACAGGAGTCCTTTATCTGAAGCCATGAGAAGATCGTTAGTAACCTTCACCAGTGCCGTCTCTGTGCTATGATGAGCGCTAAAACCAGACTGAAACTTTTCAAACAGATTATTTCTGCTCAGATGGGCACAAAGTTGAGCTGAAACTGTTTTCTCAAGAATTTTAGACATAAAGGGGAGGTTGGATATCGGTCTATAATTAGCTAATTCTCCTGAGTCAAGAGTAGGTTTTTTAAGTAAAGGTTTTATTACTGCAGTCTTAAAGGACTGAGGTACATATCCTGCCAATAGCGATGAATTAATTAGATCTAGTAGGTAAGTGTTAATCAAAGGAAAGACTTCCTTTAGCAACTTGGTTGGGATGGGATCCAGAATGCAGGTAGAAGGTTTGGATGCCACAATTAGTTTGGTTAACTCAGATATCTGTATAGGACAGAAATGATCCAGACATAATTCAGCATCTACAGATGTCTCTAAACCTGCAGGGGGTAAGAAGTCGTTAGTAGCTGGGAGGATGTCATGGATTTTCTCTCTAATAGAAACAATTTTGTTTGTAAAGAAACTCATGAAATCGTCACAGCTGAGAGTCGCGGGAATGCATGGCTCAACAGCACTACGGCTCTTCGTCAGCCTGGCTACAGTGCTGAAAAGGAACCTGGGATTATTCCTATTTTCCTCTATCAATGATGAATAGGAAGCTGTTCTAGTCTCACGTAAGGATTTTTTATAAACAATTAGACTCTCTTTCCAGATTAAGCGAGACTCCTCTAAGCCAGATGCGCCATTTCCTCTCATAACGTCTAGATGTCTGTTTTAAAGCTCGTAGCTGGGAATTAAACCAAGGAGCTTCCTTCTTCTGACCAATGATCTTCTTTTTTAATGGATCTAATCAGTGTGACACATCTTCTTCTTAAAAAGCTCTTTGTTAAAACGTACGCTCAGTCATAGTGAGAGTGAGAGCTCTCACCGTAACGAGGATCTTTGCTGTTTTTCCTCAGAAAATGTGAGCGAGTTTTCAGAGAAAGCAGCGAGGAAACAAGTCACGTGTGACAAATATGTTTTATACGCGTGAGCCTCGGAAAACTGAAGTCTTTGTGAGTATTGTGCTGCGTGCGTGTTAGTTACAGTCGTTAGGCTGAAATTCTTCATCTGCAGCAGCCTGAGCTGCCAGAGAAGCTGCTGACGCCGGCACATGACGTAGCACGTACACGTGACGTAGCACGTACACGTGACGTAGCACGTACACGTGACGTAGCATCTAGAAGCGCTTTTCTATCCTAACCGGAAGCAACGCGTGAAGCAGGACTTTAAAAAGTTAAACGAAGCATCGATTACTAAAATATTAATCCATCATTTTTTGTAATCGATTAGTTCGAATAATTCGATTAATTGTTTGAGGCCGAGTTATCGGCTACACGAGTTTTAAAATATCGGACATCGGCAGCATTCCAGTATGGTGCATCCGTAGTTTATCTGACATTAGGTGGAGTGATGACTCCTGACCAGACAGCTCCAGATCCAGAATGAACCTGTGACCCCCCCCCCGCTGAAACGAAACGAGGGTTTTGCCTCAGAGCTAAAGTCCTGGCTAACAGGCGCTGACTGGAGAGAACAGCCCAGCGATGTCAACGTGGCTGTTGAGAGTGATGATGGTGGGATTTGTACGTGCTTCATTACGAGTGAGAAGCCAGCGCCCCCCCGGTTCGACCTAAGGGGGGGGATTACGTTCAGGTCTCTGAAGCAGTGATTTTCCCAGGTTTCCGTCTCCCGGAGTCAGCAGGGCTTCCTGGGGGTCGTTCACAAAACGGCAGCGTAATCGTGCACCCCCCCGTGCTTTCAGACTGAGAGCGTCGCAGAAGCAGAGGTGAGGTGAAATGGACCGGGCCCAGCGGGTCTTCATGGGGCTGAGGAAATCTCCCTCACATCTGCAGGTAGTCATAAGTAGCACACGGTGTTACACGATGTGACGTTCCACTGCCAAAGAGAAAGTCGCCACCAAAGAAGAAGACAAAGGTCACGGAGGAACATTTGTGGGACGGCGTTTGGCCGTTTCCAGAAGCGTCTGCCATCTCATCATCTCATATTCCATCCAGGGTTGCACATTTTTGCCTCGATCAGACGTGTCCACATCGTTTACACTGGACGGCTGAAAATGAGTCGGGGTGAAAGGTCGCGGTTCATGTTGCAGTGTAAGCATAAAAGCATAATTGTTCAAAATAAAACCTCATCAAAAGTCGTGGAAAATGAAAAACGCCGTTTTTTTATCGTGTTTATCATTTATTTTTCACATCACGGCATCTTCTCCGATCATCAGCTTCCAGATCTGAGCTGATAGACGAACCGCGGCACCACCCTGTTTGGATACGACACTGTTGAATCAAATGTACTATTATTATTATTATTATTATTGTTAATGATTCAGAATCCAATGTTGCATCAGGACTGTGAGATAAAATGATTCTAGCAATAAATGTAAGTTTGCTGCTCATCATCATTAGACTTTTAGAAAGAACTGGATTTTTTTCTCCTTAAAATGCACAAAATCCACCTTTTTCCAGAGCTTCCATGTAACTACATCAGTTTTTTATCAGTTTATAAAGATTTTGACATTCAAATATAAGCAACGCTGCACCGTGTTAACAGAAATGAAAAAATAGAGTTTTTACAGGGCTGGCCAGCTTTTTGTTCAGGGGGGCACTGGCCACCCCTTGGGGGCGTCCTTGTGTTTGGCATGTTACCACGGATACCGTACATGCTTTTATGTATCTCCACAATTCATGTAACCTAGCAACGCTTTTCTGTTAGAAACGGATGTAAAAGTAATTCAGATGCTTCAGAAATGAGAATGAAAGCTGTGATGTGGACGGCAGCTGGATCAGAGCCCCCCACCCCTAACCCTACCCCCTCCCAGAGAGCGACCCCTGAAGCAAAAGGCCCGGCGCTTCAAACTGTCCTCAGTTTAGTGTTTTCACTGAGAAGCTCCCCAACGGTTCTGTTGGTACTTTGCAGCAGATGCAACAATCTAGCGATTCTTCAAGAGCCCCCCCTGGAAACCCCCGCCCACTTGAACCTGTGTGCACAACAGAAGCACTTAAGCAGGTTTGCCCTGCACCGATGTCATCCAGGCAGGAGATGGGGGGCCGGATCGGCCCTGAAGGCTTTCAGAGATGTTCATCAGAAAAACAGCACGTTCCAGATTAAGAACATGTTATCATTTAAACAAGGTAAAACAAGCTCCCCTGCCCCCCCACAGCCGTGAACAGGGGTGGGCGTGGGCCCCCCCACAGCCGTGAACAGAGGTGGGCGTGGGCCCCTCCCCTGCCCCCCCTCAGCCGTGAACAGAGGTGGGCGTGGGCCCCCCACAGCCGTGAACAGGGGTGAGCGTGGGCCCCCCCCCCGCCCCCCCACAGCCGTGAACAGGGGTGGGCCCCTCCCCCGCCCCCCCACAGCCGTGAACAGAGGTGGGCGTGGGCCCCTCCCCTGCCCCCCCACAGCCGAACAGAGGTGGGCGTGGGCCCCTCCCCTACCCCCCCACCAGTCGTGAACAGGCGTGGGCCCCCCCTGCCCCCCCACACCTACGGTGGCGGGGCCCCTCCCCTGCCCCCCCACAGCCGAACAGAGGTGGGCGTGGGCCCCCCCCCGCCCCCCACAGCCGTGAACAGAGGTGGGCGTGGGCCCCCCCCCCCCCCACAGCCGTGAACAGAGGTGGGCGTGGGCCCCTCCCCTGCCCCCCACAGCCGTGAACAGAGGTGGGCGTGGGCCCCCCCCCCGCCCCCCCACAGCCGTGAACAGAGGTGGGCGTGGGCCCCTCCCCCCCCCCCCACAGCCGTGAACAGGGGTGGTCCCCTCCCCTGCCCCCCCCAGCCGTGAACAGGGGTGGGCGTGGGCCCCTCCCCTGGCCCCCCCACAGCCGTGAACAGAGGTGGGCGTGGGCCCCCCCCCGCCCCCCACAGCCGTGAACAGAGGTGGGCGTGGGCCCCCCCACAGCCGTAATAGGGGTGAGCGTGGCCCCCCCCGCCCCCACAGCCGTGAACAGGGGTGGGCCCCTCCCCTGCCCCCCACAGCCGTGAACAGAGGTGGGCGTGGGCCCCCCACAGCCATGAACAGGGGTGGGCGTGGGCCCCTCCCCTGCCCCCTCACAGCCGAACAGAGGTGGGCGTGGGCCCCTCCCCTGCCCCCCCACAGTCGTGAACAGAGGTGGGCGTGGGCCCCCTGCCCCCCCACAGCCGTGAACAGAGGTGGGCGTGGGCCCCCCCCCGCCCCCCCCAGCCGTGAACAGAGGTGGGCGTGGGCCCCTCCCCTGCCCCCCCCCAGTCGTGAACAGGGGTGGGCCCCTCCCCTGCCCCCCACAGCCGTGAACAGAGGTGGGCGGGGCCCCCCACCATGAACAGGGGTGGGCGTGGGGCCCCTCCCCTGCCCCCTCACAGCCGAACAGAGGTGGGCGTGGGCCCCTCCCCTGCCCCCCCACAGTCGTGAACAGAGGTGGGCGTGGGCCCCCCCCCTGCCCCCCCACAGCCGTGAACAGAGGTGGGCGGGGCCCCCCCGCCCCCCCCACAGCCGTGAACAGAGGTGGGCGTGGGCCCCCTCCCCTGCCCCCCCACAGCCGTGAACAGGGGTGGTCCCCTCCCCCTGCCCCCCCTCAGTCGTGAACAGGGGTGGGCGTGGGCCCCTCCCCTGGCCCCCCCACAGCCGTGAACAGAGGTGGGCCCCCCCCGCCCCCCCACAGCCGTGAACAGAGGTGGGCGTGGGCCCCCCGCGGTGAAGTTGGAAAGGACTAAGCAGTACTCTCACGTTTTCAGGATTGCTTGGAGTGAGATAGAGACTGGGGTGGGGCAGGGGTCATTGCTGGGGGGGGTATTCTGCTGACGTTCACAAAAACCAGGACAGAAAATGTAACAAAATGTGTTGTAACCTGTGAACCCGAAGTTTTTCCACTCAGACAAACATGAAGCTGAGCTGCTGCTGATGCCGACATGCAGGAAACATTCTTACAAGTCCTCTTTAGCGAGTTTTTAAAATCTGCGTCCTTTGTCATGTTGTCATGTTGGCAAATGCAGATGTAGATTTTCTTTTAAATATGTAAAAAAAGGAAGTGCCAGCAGAGTTAAGCTAGTGGGGGCCCTTAAGCGAAGCCTTTAACACCCCAGTCGGCCCCTCAAACATGGCAGCCCGCTGCACTGATACTGGGGAAATGGCCGATGTCCAATACTTAATTTAATACCGATACTGGCCGATATCATGCATCTGAGAAAAAAAAACTCAATTCCTGCTTCCAGCTGCCTCATCCTGCACTCGGTCTGTCTGCCCCCCCCCCCAACTGCATCACAACAATCTTATTAACAGTTAAACGATAAAAGTCAAGAATAGGATGAATGTAATCAGCACTGCAGTGGTAAAAAAGTAAAAATGCAGCTTCATTTTCCATTCTGATCTATCTCAAGCTTGATCATGAGCGGGGGGGGGGCCAAGTCCGGTGCTGCAGAGCTACTAACGTTTAGAGCAAACCGTCTCTGACACACCGGAGTTAAAGGGCTAATTCCTTCATGTAGGTGTCATTCAGCTCTGCAGAGGCTGGAAACGAACCTTTCGTTTGATTCAGGTGTTGGAGATGCAGGACGGTCCCTCATGAGGACTCGGAGACCCTGATACAGAGTTTGGATGTCAGTTTCAAATGTCCTCATGTCTAAAAGTTTGTGTGCTATGAAACATCAAGCTACTGTTGAATCCTCTCTTTTTCAGCTGCTTTCCACGAGGTGAAAATCTCACATTTTTACATTCCACCTCCACCTTTTTCCAGTTTTGGTGTTCACCAGCAGATTAGATATTTTTTTTACTAAATCCAAACTATTTGCATATTGCTTACTTTTTTTTTTTCCTTTCAATATTTACATGAGTTTGTAAAGTGTAAGCAACATTTTTTAAAAATTACTCAGCGATTTCACCTACAAATCGCAGCAATACTTAAACCCCATCTCAGTGTTTATTATTATGATAAACGCAGCAGAAGCTTCAGCCTATCAGAAATATTTTCTTTTTTTAGGTCGGCCTCAGGGAGGGGAATGCTGGCCTCTTCAGAGAATTTGAAGGGCGGGGTTGGGTCGGGTAGCCGAGGGCGTGTCAACGGCAGTATCCACAACCGTGGGGAGTGGTTCCTCCCCGTTGGACGTCATAAGGGGGAAGCTTTCAGAAACGTTGGTTTGAGGACACATTAGCTAAGAGGTGGAGCTAGACAGTGACAGGGGTTAAAGTTTTTTTTTTTTTTCATTTTTGGGTCTCTGCACATGCTCACAGACACATATAATGTTAGAAACCCATTAAAAAGTGAATTTTGCACAATATGGGACCTTTAATAAAGACAAATAGGAGCAGTCGAACTATTATCTAATAACAAGCAACTTGTCTCACCGGCAGGAGTCGCGACAGTGTGCAGTAAACTAAACGTTTGTTCACGTTGGTCTCAAAAGTCTGCAATAAGACCAGAAAGCGTCACTAGACTTGTCACTACTGGTTTTATTTAAAGAAAGTGATCAGAGGGTCCGAAAACTCCCTAAATATTAACGACAAAGGCGCCGAGTTGTGCCGAGTTGTGCCGAGTTGTGCCGAGTTGTGCCGAGTTGTGCCGAGTTGTGCCGTGTTGTGCCGAGTTGTGCCGTGTTGTGTCAGCGTAATCGGGTGTACCGGAAACTCGGTATCCAGCAGATTCTGTGGTGTTCGGCAGACTGGGTGTGGAAAATAGGAATCAAAATGTTAAAATTTGAATGATTCTGGGAGAATCGGAGGGTTAGTCCCGGCTCCCATCGATGCTGGTAGCGGATGAACCAGCGCTGACAGACACATCTGGCTTTACAGATGGACCACTGAGAATGTCACGCGCTTACAGTATCACCACATAACATCGATGTAGATTTAATCACAGTCTCATTGGGAGATTGATTCGTTGTCCTTTCCCACTCTGGCTTTCAGGATTGTGTCAGAGTCAGAGTCAGGTTTTCCGTTAGACCCGGGTGTCCCTGAAGACTGATGGCCGACGGTTCTCCGGTCCTCGACGGCCGGTGTCCTGCAGGTATCGGGAGTTTCCCTGCTGCAACGCACAGACCCACTGATGCGAGTCAGTCCTAATCCCTGCAGGTCCCGGCCCCCCAGGACTGGAGCTGCCCACCCCTGCCTTACAGGGAGGAAAGATGTTGCTGCACGGACCGGTTTGTGACCACCTACACTTCGGTGATGTTATGGTCTGTGTGAGTTCTGCTTGGTGGTGGCAGGAACTATGATGATGTCGGATTCTAGACAAAGATTTTCTGAGATGATGAATGAATCTTTAGTCGAGCAGGTTGGACGTTCGGACCAGGACCGGCGGTTGCTACAGGCGACCTAGCCGATCGCCAAGGACGACAAATGTGCTGAGGGCGCCCACTCCTGGTGTGTTCAAGTGCATTTTACACAGATCCGGCGGTAAACACAGTGATGTAAAACATGCTGCAATAAAGGGGGGGGGGGCTGGCGATTGTAACATTACGATGGTGGAAATGTAGGAACGACAGAGCGCGCGGTGCAGAGGGAAGTATCGCAGTCATTGTACTGTATAATATTAAACAGTATTGTGTATAAAATGCGTCTGCCTGCCGCCCAGCTGCTGCTGCTAGCTACCTTCCACCGTTAGCCTGCTTCGTACTGTAGCTTAGCTCATGAGCGCAGATGGCGCTGGAGATGGAGGGAACGTTTCCCCCCCAGTTTCACAGTGAAACTGATCACTGTCCCAGCACAGGGTTTCAAACATCGCTGGTAAAACGAAGCATTAATGTCACTGCAGGAGCCATGAGACCATGTTTGTGTGTTACGGCTAATGGTGCATTTACGTTAAACACAAAAGTTGGAATTTTCGGCTTCAAGTCAGAAGTTTTGGGGTTATTTTTTTTAGTTTGCTTCTAGACACTAAATATCTTTGCAAACACATTGTTTAGTGTCTAAAATAAGAAAGGAAAGTGGTTTGGAAGCAGTTTTGCGTCTCTCCTGCAAAGCAGCAGCTTTCATTCTCCAACTGCAATATCTTAGTGAGAAAAGCTTAAAACTGGGACAGAACGGGTTCTCCAAGCTGATTTTAAACATGAATAAGAAATATTTGCTCTAAACGGTGGTTTTTCTGATATTTATACTGTTGTTATTGTTCATTGTGTTGATTTGTTTTTATGTCTAATATTTGTTTTAATGTTCTCACTGTGAGATTCAGTTTCTGTTTTACTTCTGTTCAGCGCTTTGTTTTCGGTAGCTGCTGTGTTTAAAGCGCTATACAAATAAAGTTGACTTGACTTGGTGGACGGTCTAGTTGCGGCGTTTGGCCGGATCGGTCTCCAGGAGAAAATCTTGGGTGTCGGGTAAATTGCACGTGGGCGTCGTCTTCAGTCATGAAGGTACCGGGAGGTTCGTCTGTGGTGGTGATTGCGAGCAGCAGCAGCTCTGGTTGGGCTGAAAACGCACCACAGGCTCCACTTCTGCAGGTGCTGAGAGGAGCAAAACCATTTTAGGTCTCACAGAGGGATTTGTGCAGCGTGTGGAGTGCTGTGTTGGCATCTTTCATGGGTTTTGCAGGACAAGAATGTGTCAAAAGCTCCGGCTTTATTCGTGTAACAAGCTGGGTCCCTGACAGTTTCCTCAGCACTTGTTCACCGTGAACAGAAAGTCTGAAGCTCCATCTTTGTGTCATGCTCGTTAGCTGGGGGGTTTGCAGGACGGGCTTTTGCTGCATCAACAGTACGTTGGGTCACTGATGAGCCGTCTGCTCTGAACTCTGTCATCCACTGTTCAGCTCTCTGTTAGAGAGGGGGGGGCTTCCAGGTGGGACGGCGATATGGACTAAAAAACGTATCATGGTGTTTTCTCTTTTTGATCACGCTAAAAACTATCAGCACAATGTTTCATATTATAAATCTGTCACTAAATTCTGTCTTGAAAGCCCTAAAAAACACTAGAAGCCACTAAACTGTATCAGTTTAGTTCAAAGAGGAAACAGTTGTCAGTGTCGAGGCTCCGCTTCAACGTGTGATTCACACGACCAGAATATCACACAGGTTTGATTTCCCACCCACCATTTCTGATGGGGGGCTCGTCGGTGAGGACAAGCCTCGGCGTTCAGAGCCTACTCTGCCATTAATACAAGCGTAGAAGAAGAAATTCCATGTTTTGCAGTGTTGCTCTGTCAGTTTTCCACATTTTTCAACTTTGTGAACGACAGTTTTAGGTACTCCCCCCAAATAAACGTAACCTTTTCTCTGATAGCGTGACTGGAGCCATAAACTGCAGACGCAGATGCGTTTTCCACACAGATGTTACATGAAGATTTCCCTCCGTCTGCATTTCGCGCTCGAGCGTCTGATGAACGTGACGTATGAAACAAAACCTACTGAACTGCGAGACTCCTTTTACTGCCGTTTGCTGGTTTTTCAGCTTCCAGGACAAAATGCCCAGACATTGATGTGACCCCCCCCCCCTCCCCTTTCTGATCAAACTTAACATTCCCAGCTATCGCTACGAAACCACATTAGTGCAACTGAGTTTTCAGGGAAACAGTACAATCTACTAATGTTGTTTCGTAATGCCAGCAGGCTCAGAGCAAACAGGTTTAAGGAATGATTACTCAGAAGTTTGATTAGAAACAAAATGGTTTACCGTGTAGCAACTTGTCATTTTTATTTATTTATTTGTCTTTGACAGACGGCTTCACTGCACCAGAAACTACATCCACATGCACCTGTTTGTTTCCTTCATGCTGCGTGCCGTCAGCATCTTCGTGAAGGACAAAGTCGTCTATTCAAGTGCCGGACTGCAGGACTTCGACGCCGCCCTGCTGGACAACGTGAAAACAGTCAGCATGGCATCACTGGACAAGTCTCAGTATGTACGTACGAAGACTTTATCTCTGAATCTTTCCTTTTTCTTTGTTCTGTTACATGAAATTAAAAACTGTTAATATAAAACTTTTTTTTACCACCTGACACACGGCAGAAACTCAAATCTTAGCAGGTAGATTTTTCTCATTTAAGTCCAAATATCTCATCACACTGAAAATAAGACAAAAGTACCTAAAGAGAAACATTTCAGTGAGATACAGGAACTTGTTTTAAGGTGACGCATCTTTTTTCAAGAAATCAGATCCAGAAAATTTTGCTTCTTTTGGCAGAATCTTTTTGCTTATTACAAGCAGAAAAATATGTTTTACTTATAAGAGGCCAAAGCAGCTGATTAACAGCTGATCAGTGGCAGTTTTAAAGGATGTGGAGCAGCACAGCAACCAAACACTCGGTTGTTGCTTCAGGAGCAGAAAGACGAGGAAAATCACTGTTGCTAACTCACTCAGGAGCACAGAGAGTCCTGATAAAACACCAAACCAGCTGCCGCTGGCTAATGTTACGCATTTTTTCACACTTTGTGATGACAAATAAACAATTTTGCAATTAACGGTGGACTCCGGCCCTGCTGACACATAAATCCATCCTTTCATTCACCCACTAAGTCCTCATGTTTGCTGTTCTTTTACATGTTGCTTAATTATTGTAAGCTGTACTTATTAGTGTCCTGGAAGCCTCATTATAGTCGCTGACAGTATTTGGGGATTTGAAATTTAAATGCAATCATACAGAAACAAACTGCTTATAACCATCCACAACTTTCAGACCTGAGTCATACCAGGTGTTACAGAAAGACGAGACAAATGAGAGTAAATCTGCGGGTGAAAATCAAATGATTTCTTAAAATGAAAGTCGGCCTTTAACTTTCTGCCGTTTCACCGCTGATGCTGATGCTGCAGCATCTTTGCCCAAAGAAACTCTGATTTACGCGACAGAGCCAGAAATCCTCCGTAAAGCCTGCTGAGTCTCGTCCTCCCACATTTACCGTATAACATAAACCAGCGTTGGTGGCGTCAAACCCAGTTTTAGCAACGTTACGACAGAAATCGTGGATAATTATTGAATAAGACAACTTTGGTGAAGAACAGAAACGTTTCTTTCAGCATCAAACCACGTGACTGAAAAACAGTCCTTGCTCGTCTGCAGGCGGCCGTTTGATGTTATAATGTGAAATTTAATGTTTTTTCCTGTTTATATGAGAGGAAAATAATGTTTCTGCTAACGCTGTTAACGGCTGGTTGTTAACTGTGTAGTTTGTGTCTGACAGGCTGCTCGGTGCATCCTGACAGTAATAATGAATGCTGTTGTTCGTGGGTATTTTTGCTGTTTGGAACGCTGCAGCATCTTTTAAATGATAGAATAAGCAGCTATCATCATGTAATGGCAGAGGAATGAGGAATATAAAGAAGCAAAGCTGCATGAGAGAGAGGAAACTGTGGGTGCTGCATGTTTGTGTAATTTCATTAAAAGCAGATTCTGTTTGTGGCTTAAAGCTCTCTGGCTTTATCAGAACGGTTTGAGCTTCGTGGTGTGAAGCTGCACATTTGAGTTTGGACGCCGAATTCAGTCACAGTTACGCCGAAAACATCCACGAACTGAACACTTGCTTTGCTGTTGAGGAAGATCTAGTTTATCATGAACAGTTGATGTAAAAACGTGTTTCCTCCTTCCTGATTTCTTACTTTTTTCCATGTTAGTTAAATGTTTCAGATCATCAAACAAATTTAAATATCAGACAAAGATAACACACGTAAACACAAAATGCAGTTTTTAAATGAAGGTTTTTATTAGTAAGGGGGGGGGGATCCAACCCTCCATGTCCCTGTATGAAAAAGTGATCTTCCCCTAAACCTAATAACTGCTTGTTCCACCTTAGCAGCAACAACTGCATCAAGCGTTTGTGATAACTGGCAGTGAGTCTTCTACAGCGCTGTGGAGGAATTTTGTTCCACTCATCTTTGCAGAATTGTTGTAATTCAGCCACATTGGAGGCTTTTCCAGCATGAACCGCCTTTTTAAGCTCATGCCACAGCATCTCAATGGGATTCAGGTGGGGGCTTTGACTAGGCCACTCCAAAGTCTTCATGTTGTTCTTAAGCCATTCAGAGGTGGACTTGCTGGTGTGTTCTGGATCATTGTTCTGCTGCAGAACCCAAGTGCGCTTCAGCTTGAGGTCACCAACAGATGGCCGGACGTTCTCCTTCAGGATTTTGGTAGAAGCAGAATTCATGGTTCCATTTACCACAGCAAGTCTTCCAGGTCCTGAAGCAGCAAAACAGCCCCAGACCATCACACTACCACCACCATGTTTTACTGTTGCTATGATGTTCCTTTTCTGAAATGCCGTGTTACTTTTACGCCAGATGTAATGGGACCTCCACCTTCCAGAAAGTTCCACTTTTGTCTCGTCAGTCCACAGAGTATTTTCCCAAAAGTCTTGGGGATCATCAAGATGCTTTCTGGCTAAACTGAGACGAGCCTTTATGTTCTTTTTGCTCAGCAGTGGTTTTGGTCTTGGAACTCTGCCATGCAGCCATTTTTGCCCCCCAGTCTCTTTCTGATGGGGGAGTCATGAACACTGACCTTCATTGAGGCAAGTGAGGCCTGCAGTTCTTGGATGTTGTTCTGGGGTCTTTTGTGACCTCTTGGATGAGTCGTCGCTGTGCTCTTGGGGTCATTTTGGTCGGCCGGCCCCTCCTGGGAAGGTTCCCCACTGTTCCATGTTTTCACCATTTGTGGATAATGGTTCTCACTGTGGTTCTCTGGAGTCCCAAAGCTTTAGAAATGGCTTTGGAACCTTTTCCAGACTGATAGATCTCAATGACTTTGTTTCTCATTTGTTCCTGAATTTCTTTGGATGGCAGCATGATGTCTAGCTTTGGAGGATCTTTTGGTCTACTTCACTTTGTCAGGCAGGTCCTATTTAAGGGATTTCTGATGGAGAACAGGTGTGGCAGTAATCAGGCCTGGATGTGGATAGAGAAGCTGAACGCAGCTTTCCAAAGATGATAAACCACAGTTTATATATGTTTTAATGGGGGGGGGGCAATCACTTTTTCACACAGGGACATGGAGGTTTGGATTTTTCCTCCTCACTAATAAAAGTCTTCTTCTAAAAACTGCATTTTGTGTTTACTTTTGTAATCTTTGACCAATATTTAAATTTGTTTGATGATCTGAAACTTATAAGTGTGACTAACATGCAAAGAAAATTAGAAACCAGGAAGGAGGAAACACTTTTTCACACGACTGTAAGTGCTTTATGCATTATGGATTATGTGAACCAAGGCAGACTGCAGTAAGTAGGCACTCTTGCAGCATTTGCATATGAATACGCACACAATGTAAATATATGATGTTTTTTTCTTCTTGAAATTCCCTCATGCTGTCAGCAAGTCTCTTTCAAGTACACTTCAAGTCCAACTGCTTCAATGCACAGACAAGATGTCGAACTTCTCCATTCATTATTCTTTTTGTGTTAAAGATGGTTCAATTTGCACCAGTAAACTGTGCCCAGTAAATAATAGTAATATAATAATAATAATATAATAATAATAATAATAATTAATATTATATAATAATAGAACAGTATGGTATGGAATGCTGTTATAGACAAATGTTTAATCAAAGAAATAAAATGAATAAACGGGATATCAACGGGAGCCTTGTGTTCATAAGGCTCCACTTGGTAAAGCAAAACTGTTCAACACAATAAAGCAATCAGATTTCCATTCTGCTGCTATGATGCTGGACAGGACAAGAAAAAGAGAGAAAAAAGAAGAAGAAAAAGAAGAAAAGAAAAAAGAAAAAGATGGTTCAATTTACCATCATTATTTATGTCTCTACCACGAAATACTAAAAAAAAAAATCACATTAGCGTGTTTATAAGGTAAATAGGGGTGAAACCAGATCCAAAAGTGCCTGCAGAGACAGTATTTACTCAGAAAACTAAAATCCTTTGGGGTTAGCAAAAGATCCTTACAACATGTTATTATGCTTTTATAGAAAATGTGATCACCTTCTCTTTTAATCGCTGGTTTTATTGCGTTACTTTGCAGCACAGAAATCGCCTGTTAAACACTGTGAAGGTCTGCTCTAAGATTACTGGGAAGCCTGTCCGCCCCCCCCCCCCCCCCCCCTCACTTTGCGATAGTCAAATTGCAAAGAAAGCACACAGTGTTTTGAAAGACCCCTCGCACATTCTCTTTTCTGAGTTTGAGTGCCCCCCCCCCCCCCCCCCCCCCCGAGATGCAGACTCTGTTGTCCAGGGTGCAGGACACAGAGGAGGAATACCTTTGTCCCCCAGAGCTGTCCAGCTTCTCAGCTCGGGTTTTTCACACTAAAGTTGCAGAACTGTTAAGTGACCTGCATTACACTTGCACTTCATTTTTTTTTTATTTAATTAGTTTGTGTTCTATGTTTCATTTACTTTTTATATAACTTTGTGTGTTGTTTCTGGAGTGGGGAGTGTGGCTTGTTTGTGTGTCTGTCACGTGTTTATGTCTTTTTTTTGGCTACTCTTTTACACCTTTTGAATTGCCCCTTAGGGACAAATAAAGTTGTTTGAAATTGAAATTGAAATATGTGGTTTTGGGCCTTGACAGGGAGTTTGGTAGCAGAGGTGTGTGTGTGTGTGTGTGTGTGTGTGGGTGGGGGGGGGGGGGGGGTGTGGGGGGTGATAATCCGACTGGTCCGTGTATCCAGACCTCAGCCTGTCAGGCGAGGGCCGGACAATTAACCGAATTTTGATGGTGATTTCATTTTGCCTTCTCACTCCACAAATGATGTCACTGAAGGAGGCGAACGGCTCGGTAATGATGGAGCACGACCATCGTGGCCCCCGGCCGGGTTTTATCGGCTGAACCAACACCAGGAGCAAGGTTGCTGGTTTGAAACCAGCAATGAAAAAATTATAATTTAGTGAAATAAAATATTGCTTTTGAATTGTGGTTGAAAATGATAATAATAAAAACAAACAAACAAAACTCAGACACATCAGAGCATCTTTCCCATGAACATGGACCAACATACCTGTCACAGGTGCAGACGTCTGATTGACGTTACAGAAACACCTGATTGTCTCAAGCAACATTTTAGCCTCAGAGCCCCATCATGCTTCTTTACTCGTTTTATTTTTGTGTGTTTGTTTTTAATATTTCTTTCAAACCACAATTCAGAATCAATGTGATGATTTTCATAGAATTTTTATTTATTATTAATTTGGTCAATTTCATCTTATTTTGTTTTCACAGATTGTTTTAAATTTTTTCCTCTTAAATTTGAGGGTATGAATAATGAGGATGATTGTACCTCATCAAATTCACGCGTCTGTGTTCATGTTTTTCATGTTTTACTGAATGAAAAAGCTCTGAAATTAGATTTTTAGATGATTTATAGACTTCATAGATTTTTCCCTTTTTGAAATGTATTTTTATTCATTTTTTATTTAATTCAAGTAAAAAACATAATTTAAGTTTTAAAAAATCATGTTTAATCCATCTACAGTTATGCTCCAGATTATTGACACGCTCCAATTAAAGACAGAAAAAAATCATCTGTCAGTGAAATAAGTAATAATACAAAAGTAATAATGAATAAAAATTCTGTGAAAATCATCACATTGATTCTGGATTGTGGTTCAACAGAAATATTAAAAACAAACACACAAAAATAAAACGAGTAAACAAGCATGATGGAGTAAAATGTTGTTTGAGACAATCAGGTGTTTCTGTAACGTCCAATCAGACGTCTGCACCTGCTGACAGGTATGTTGGTCCATGTTCATGGGAAAGATGCTCTGATGTGTCTGAGATAGTTTTGTTTATTGTTTTTTTTAAATTATTATTTACAGCCACAATTCAAAAGCAATACTTTTTTCACTAAATTATAATTTTATAAATTTTTATTTATTATTAGTTTCTTTGGTTTCTTGTTATGTGAATGATTATTGATAGTTTTCTTTAATTGCACTGTAAATTCTTATAAGTTGACTTTACTTAAAAAAAATATGCAAACTTTCTGCCTCAAAAAAATTAAGTAAACTCTAATTGGGGGTGATTAAGTAGAATAAACTAAAATGGTTTAAGTTTGTAGAACTTTTCTGAACTTAATAAATTTGAGTAAGCTGTAAATGGATGATGCTGGGGAGGAAACTTGATAGGATTAATTTCACAGAAATTACATCCACACCATTTTCAATCTTATTTTCACCAACAACATGCTTTTAAGTTAATCTTACTTAAAGTAAATGATGAACTCAAAATTGTTCTTACTATGCAGCAAGATCTCAGTCCAGGTAGGTTTAAGCTACAACTATTGTCAGACCACACACATCTCTGTCTCGGTGCAGCATCTGCTGGGTAGTAGATGTTCAATACAGGAATTAACAAACAAGTTGAGAGCAGTCACATGACACTACCAACATCATTTATAAATCCCTCATTTGTGAATAATCTCCAATTTATTGTTAAAAGAAGTGAACTGCATTGTGGAAACCTGCTCCCTCCCCACCCCTAATTTCCCTTTACTCATTTTAATTAAGCTGTTTCAACTTAAGTAAATTAAGTTATCTAACATGTTGCCCTCCAAAGTTCTTACAACTTATTTAGAATAAGTATTACCAACAACTAAGTTAAAATTAAGTTCTGCCTCCTAGATAGATTCTAGTAAAGCCAATATTACCATTTACAGTGTGGAGGGTGTGAATAACCTCGAGCGCCTGTATGAACCTGCTGTCTGTACGGATCAGGTCAGTTTTGCTTTCTGCAGCAGCGTCCGTCACGTTTCAGTCGGACTCTTCAGAAGCCGCTGTCGTGTTTGTGTGACGTCCACCGGTGAACGAAGGGGGCTGGAACATGTGATGAATGTTAATGTTGTGTCATCAGGTCGGCTGTGTGACGTCCACCGGTGAACGAAGGGGGCTGGAACATGTGATGAATGTTAATGTTGTGTCATCAGGTCGGCGGTGTGACGTCCACCGGTGAACGAAGGGGGCTGGAACATGTGATGAATGTTAATGTTGTGTCATCAGGTCGGCTGTGTAACGTCCACAAGTGAACGAAGGGGGCTGGAACATGTGATGAATGTTAATGTTGTGTCATCAGGTCGGCTGTGTGACGTCCACCAGTGAACGAAGGGGGCTGGAACATGTGATGAATGTTAATGTTGTGTCATCAGGTCGGATGTGTGACGACCACAAGTGAACGAAGGGGGCTGGAACATGTGATGAATGTTAATGTTGTGTCATCAGGTCGGCTGTGTGACGTCCACCGGTGAACGAAGGGGGCTGGAACATGTGATGAATGTTAATGTTGTGTCATCAGGTCGGCTGTGTGACGTCCACCGGTGAATGAAGGGGGCTGGAACATGTGATGAATGTTAATGTTGTGTCATCAGGTCGGCTGTGTGACGTCCACCGGTGAATGAAGGGGGCTGGAACATGTGATGAATGTTAATGTTGTGTCATCAGGTCGGCTGTGTGACGTCCACCGGTGAACGAAGGGGGGCTGGAACATGTGATGAATGTTAATGTTGTGTCATCAGGTCGGCTGTGTGACGTGCACAGGTGAACGAAGGGGGCTGGAACATGTGATGAATGTTAATGTTGTGTCATCAGGTCGGCTGTGTGACGTGCACAGGTGAACGAAGGGGGCTGGAACATGTGATGAATGTTAATGTTGTGTCATCAGGTCGGCTGTGTGACGTCCACCGGTGAACGAAGGGGGCTGGAACATGTGATGAATGTTAATGTTGTGTAATCAGGTCGGCTGTGTGACGACCACAGGTGAACGAAGGGGGCTGGAACATGTGATGAATGTTAATGTTGTGTCATCAGGTCGGCTGTGTGATGTCCACCGGTGAATGAAGGGGCTGGAAACATGTGATGAATGTTAATGTTGTGTCATCAGGTCGGCTGTGTGACGTCCACAGGTGAACGAAGGGGGGCTGGAACATGTGATGAATGTTAATGTTGTGTCATCAGGTCGGCTGTGTGACGTCCACCGGTGAACGAAGGGGGCTGGAACATGTGATGAATGTTAATGTTGTGTCATCAGGTCGGCTGTGTGACGTCCACCGGTGAATGAAGGGGGCTGGAACATGTGATGAATGTTAATGTTGTGTCATCAGGTCGGCTGTGGTGACGTCCACAGGTGAACGAAGGGGGCTGGAACATGTGATGAATGTTAATGTTGTGTCATCAGGTCGGCAGTGTGACGTCCACCGGTGAACGAAGGGGGCTGGAACATGTGATGAATGTTAATGTTGTGTCATCAGGTCGGCTGTGTGACGTGCACAGGTGAACGAAGGGGGCTGGAACATGTGATGAATGTTAATGTTGTGTCATCAGGTCGGCTGTGTGACGTGCACAGGTGAACGAGGGGGCTGAAACATGTGATGAATGTTAATGTTGTGTCATCAGGTCGGCTGTGTGACGTCCACCGGTGAACGAAGGGGGCTGGAACATGTGATGAATGTTAATGTTGTGTCATCAGGTCGGCTGTGTGACGACCACAGGTGAACGAAGGGGGCTGGAACATGTGATGAATGTTAATGTTGTGTCATCAGGTCGGCTGTGTGACGTCCACAGGTGAACGAAGGGGCTGGAACATGTGATGAATGTTAATGTTGTGTCATCAGGTCGGCTGTGTGACGTCCACCGGTGAACGAAGGGGGGCTGGAACATGTGATGAATGTTAATGTTGTGTCATCAGGTCGGCTGTGTGACGTCCACCGGTGAACGAAGGGGCTGGAACATGTGATGAATGTTAATGTTGTGTCATCAGGTCGGCTGTGTGACGTCCACCGGTGAACGAAGGGGGCTGGAACATGTGATGAATGTTAATGTTGTGTCATCAGGTCGGCTGTGTGACGTCCGTGAACGGGGGGCTGGAACATGTGATGAATGTTAATGTTGTGTCATCAGTCCATGGTGACCAGGCGGGGGGCTGGAACATGTGATGAATGTTAATGTTGTGTCATCAGGTCGGCTGTGTGACGTCCACCGGTGAACGAAGGGGGCTGGAACATGTGATGAATGTTAATGTTGTGTCATCAGGTCGGCTGTGTGACGTCCACCGGTGAACGAAGGGGGCTGGAACATGTGATGAATGTTAATGTTGTGTCATCAGGTCGGCTGTGTGACGACCACAGGTGAACGAAGGGGGCTGGAACATGAGATGAATGTTAATGTTGTGTCATCAGGTCGGCTGTGTGACGTCCACCGGTGAACGAAGGGGGCTGGAACATGTGATGAATGTTAATGTTGTGTCATCAGGTCGGCTGTGTGACGTCCACCTGTGAACGAAGGGGGCTGGAACATGTGATGAATGTTAATGTTGTGTCATCAGGTCGGCTGTGTGACGTCCACAGGTGAACGAAGGGGCTGGAACATGTGATGAATGTTAATGTTGTGTCATCAGGTCGGCTGTGTGACGTCCACCTGTGAACGAAGGGGGCTGGAACATGTGATGAATGTTAATGTTGTGTCATCAGGTCGGCTGTGTGACGTCCACCGGTGAACGAAGGGGGCTGGAACGTGTGATGAATGTTAATGTTGTGTCATCAGGTCGGCTGTGTGATGTCCACCGGTGAACGAAGGGGGCTGGAACATGTGATGAATGTTAATGTTGTGTCATCAGGTCGGCTGTGTGACGTCCACCTGTGAACGAAGGGGGCTGGAACATGTGATGAATGTTAATGTTGTGTCATCAGGTCGGCTGTGTGACGTCCACAGGTGAACGAAGGGGGCTGGAACATGTGATGAATGTTAATGTTGTGTCATCAGGTCGGCTGTGTGACGTCCACCGGTGAACGAAGGGGGCTGGAACGTGATGAATGTTAATGTTGTGTCATCAGGTCGGCTGTGTGATGTCCACCGGTGAACGAAGGGGGCTGGAACATGTGATGAATGTTAATGTTGTGTCATCAGGTCGGCTGTGTGACGTCCACCGGTGAACGAAGGGGGCTGGAACATGTGATGAATGTTAATGTTGTGTCATCAGGTCGGCTGTGTGACGTCCACAGGTGAACGAAGGGGCTGGAACATGTGATGAATGTTAATGTTGTGTCATCAGGTCGGCTGTGTGACGTCCACCGGTGAACGAAGGGGGCTGGAACATGTGATGAATGTTAATGTTGTGTCATCAGGTCGGCTGTGTGACGTCCACCGGTGAACGAAGGGGGCTGGAACATGTGATGAATGTTAATGTTGTGTCATCAGGTCGGCTGTGTGACGTCCACCGGTGAACGAAGGGGGCTGGAACATGTGATGAATGTTAATGTTGTGTCATCAGGTCGGCTGTGTGACGTCCACCGGTGAACGAAGGGGGGGCTGGAACATGTGATGAATGTTAATGTTGTGTCATCAGGTCGGCTGTGTGACGTCCACCGGTGAACGAAGGGGGCTAGAACATGTGATGAATGTTAATGTTGTGTCATCAGGTCGGCTGTGTGACGTCCACACGGCGAAGGGGGCTAGAACATGTGATGAATGTTAATGTTGTGTCATCAGGTCGGCTGTGTGACGACCACCGGTGAACGAAGGGGGCTGGAACATGTGATGAATGTTAATGTTGTGTCATCAGGTCGGCTGTGTGACGTCCACCGGTGAACGAAGGGGCTGGAACATGTGATGAATGTTAATGTTGTGTCATCAGGTCGGCTGTGTGACGTCCACCGGTGAACGAAGGGGGCTGGAACATGTGATGAATGTTAATGTGTCATCAGGTCGGCTGTGTGACGTCCACCGGTGAATGAAGGGGGCTGGAACATGTGATGAATGTTAATGTTGTGTCATCAGGTCGGCTGTGTGACGACCACAGGTGAACGAAGGGGGCTGGAACATGTGATGAATGTTAATGTGTCATCAGGTCGGCTGTGTGACGTCCACCGGTGAACGAAGGGGGCTGGAACATGTGATGAATGTTAATGTGTCATCAGGTCGGCTGTGTGACGTCCACCGGTGAACGAAGGGGGCTGGAACATGTGATGAATGTTAATGTTGTGTCATCAGGTCGGCTGTGTGACGACCACCGGTGAACGAAGGGGGCTGGAACATGTGATGAATGTTAATGTTGTGTCATCAGGTCGGCTGTGTGACGTCCACAGGTGAATGAAGGGGGCTGGAACATGTGATGAATGTTAATGTTGTGTCATCAGGTCGGCTGTGTGACGTCCACCAGTGAATGAAGGGGGCTGGAACATGTGATGAATGTTAATGTTGTGTCATCAGGTCGGCTGTGTGACGTCCACCGGTGAACGAAGGGGGCTGGAACATGTGATGAATGTTCATGTTGTGTCATCAGGTCGGCTGTGTGACGTCCACCGGTGAACGAAGGGGGCTGGAACATGTGATGAATGTTAATGTTGTGTCATCAGGTCGGCTGTGTGACGTCCACAGGTGAACGAAGGGGGCTGGAACATGTGATGAATGTTCATGTTGTGTCATCAGGTCGGCTGTGTGACGTCCACCGGTGAACGAAGGGGGCTGGAACATGTGATGAATGTTAATGTTGTGTCATCAGGTCGGCTGTGTGACGTCCACCGGTGAACGAAGGGGGCTGGAACATGTGATGAATGTTAATGTTGTCTCCAGGTCGGCTGTGTGACGTCCACCGGTGAACGAAGGGGGCTGGAACATGTGATGAATGTTAATGTTGTGTCATCAGGTCGGCTGTGTGACGTCCACCGGTGAACGAAGGGGGCTGGAACATGTGATGCATGTTAATGTTGTCTCCAGGTCGGCTGCAAGGTGACGGTGCTGCTCTTCATCTATTTTCTGGCCACTAACTACTTCTGGATCCTGGTGGAAGGCCTCTACCTGCACAGCCTCATCTTCATGGCCTTTCGGTCAGACTCCAAATACCTGTGGGGCTTCATCCTCATCGGATGGGGTAAGTGATGGAATCACACCACTGATAAGACGAGGACGCGTGAGGGAGGAGGGAAGGTCCTCCAAGTCCCACAAACGTCCCACTGTCTCAACCCCCCCCCCCCTGTTACCATGGAGACCAGGGCTTTCAGCTGCTCTGTTCCCAAACTCTGGAGTTCACCTCCTCCTGACCTCTGCAACGTTGACTCCTTCCCTCTCTGGTCAAACGTGCCTTTAACACTTAAAGGGACATTCCACCCACAGAATGATGTAACTTTATCTTCCACCCCCCTCATGGTGACAAAGACTCTGCAGCACTTTTTTAATATCTCAAATGCAGCCGGTGATCAGGAAGTTTCTCGTTTCCCCCCAACTTTCATATAATGGAGTTCACCGGGGTCCGAGCCAAAAAGGTCCTTAAAGTCCACAAAAACGTGTCAATATTCCTCCATACTGCTTGTCCAATGTAATCCAAGTGTCCTGAGTGGGTAGCGTCCAGAATTTACTGGAAACCATCATTTAGTAGATTTTTAGAGCCTAAACAGTACTACATCAGTACTACATCAGTACTACATCAGTACTACATCAATACTACATCAGTACTACATCAGTACTACATCAGTACTACATCAGTACTACATCAGTACTACATCAATACTACATCAATACTACATCAATACTTCATCAGTACTACATCAGGACTACATCAGTACTACATCAATACTACATCAGTACTACATCAATACTACATCAATACTACATCAGTACTACATCAATACTACATCAGTACTACATCAATACTACATCAATACTACATCAGTACTACATCAATACTACATCAGTACTACATCAATACTACATCGGTACTACATCAGTTTTACATCAGTACTACATCAATACTACATCGGTACTACATCAGTACTACATCAGTACTACATCAATACTACATCAGTACTACATCAATACTACATCAATACTACATCAGTACTACATCAATACTACATCAGTACTACATCAATACTACATCGGTACTACATCAGTACTACATCAGTACTACATCAATACTACATCAATGCTACATCAGTACTACATCAATACTACATCGGTACTACATCAGTACTACATCAGTACTACATCAATACTACATCAATGCTACATCAGTACTACATCAATACTACATCAGTACTACATCATATCTCCTGTGAGCACACCGATGCACGTTCATGAAACTATGGAAGCTGCAGCAGATGAGATCTCACGTTCTCTTTTTCTTTCTTTCTTTGTTTTAAATCAACATCAACCCTCTTGGACCCTCTTGTGTTTGTCTGCAGCTCTGTCGCTTTTAGCACAATGTAAACAGAGAATTTCTTCTTCTATGCTTGAATTATCGGCAGAGTAGGCTCTGAACGCCGAGGCTTCCGTAGTTTCGTGAATGCACATATGCGTGCTTCGTGAAAGTAAGATGTAGTACTGATGTAGTACTGATGTAGTACTGATGTAGTACTGTTTAGGCTCTAAAAATCTACTAAATGATGTTGTTTCCAGTAAATTCTGGACGCTACCCACTCAGGACACGTGGATCACATTGGACGAGCAGTATGGAGGAATATTGAGAAGTTTTTGTGGACTTTTATGGACCTTTTTGTTTGGAAGTTCTTTAAAAAATCTAAGAAAAGTTTAAATAAATAAATTGTTGAATGAAATTTTGTGCTTTAATTTCCTGTCTAAACAAATAAAATCCAGGTTTTTACAGATTATTTAAATGGAGCCTTTTTATTTCCAATGTGATCTATTACTGCAGCATTTTATCTCTTTTTAAATCAGTTTCCATCAGTTTTTTCTGTTGTTCCTCTTTTTGTAGTAAAATGTTGTAGATTTTGTGTTTATAGCCTAATTCTGATTTGTTCTTGTAGGAGTCTGATTTTCTTCCATGAATTATACGTGTGATATAAATGTGTTTGTGACCATCTCAGAATATATTTTATATGATGTTATTCATGTTTATCAGCCACATTTTACAGGTTCAGTCTGTTAAAGCAGCTGGATTTGCTTTAGTTATTAAAGAAATAAACCAGAAATGATCATTACACTGATACAGAGTTAAAGATGAACCTGGACCAGTTTGGACTGGAACCTGATACCAGAGTTAAAGACTGAAACTGGACCAGTTATTGCACTGATACAGAGTTAAATATGGGGAACCTGGACCAGTTATTACACTGATACAGAGTTAAATATGAACCTGGACCAGTTTGGACTGGAACCTGGACCCATCATGAAACAGGCTGAGATCGCTGCTCTAGAGCTCGAGATAACTTATATTTGCTGGAAAGCTGATGTTTATGAATGAAACTCTGCAGGAAAGCACGGGGGAGGGGGGGGGCACGAGTTGATTCATCAAAGATTTGCATGTTTTTCTCTTTTTTATTTGATGGTTTGATTTGTGAGATTGCAGAGTCGACCAGCGAGTCATCACAGGATGACAAATTCCTACCTCGTTTTCATTTATTCAAAACAAATATGCACATAAATTTTCTGGCATGTTTTGCTTTGGCTTGACAACATGAAAGAGATGGGGGGGGGGGGGCAGACACCTTGTAAACGAGATGTATGAAAGATTTGAACGTGAACAGAAACTACTTGTTTCATGAGAAAAGTTCCTATAAGCGTGTCAAATATGTTATTTATCCCCGAAGAAAACTTTCAATTATTCATATATTCATGTTTGGAGGAAAAATAAAATTTCTAACCTTGAATATAACTAAATATGTATTTCTATCAAGTATAATGAACAAGCAATGCTACAGTACTTTAAACCGTTTGCTTATCTGATGAAAGGAGTCGTCATGATCAATAAGTTCATGATTGCTCTTCTATCTGTCCTCACCTTCTCATTAAGCTCTGAAACCCTCGTTTTCTACTCGCAGCTGCAGATCAGGTACACAATTAAATTCAGACGTCCCAGTTAGCAGACTATATAATGACAGATGGCTGAGCTCTTAGCAGGCCATTAAAGTTTCTGTAATAATTATATTCACCGTGATGAGGCTGCTGCAGTCAGACGGGCTTCTGAGGAGGACGGACAGACGGCTCTTTGCTGTTACAGGAATTTAATCTCGCCCTCCGTCTTCTCCCCACGGCTGCTACCACATCAGCTTAAAGAGCCAAATGTTCACGAGGCTCCAAATGGAGTTGGAGATATCTGAGAAGAAAAGCTTCCTGGCTGATTTTATTTGGCTTTTGTTTAAATTATCATTCCTGCTTATTGCGCTGCTTCACTTACAGCCGGTACGGAAAGTATTCAGACCCCTTCAAACTTATCACTCTTTTTTCATTGCAGCCATTTGCCAAAATCAGAAAAGTTCATTTTCTCTCTCATTAATGTCACTCAGCACCAGGGCTGGGAAAAGATATCCATACACTGAAATACTGCAATATTTTCATTTGCAGATTTCATATAGATATTTAAAAATGCGATATTGATCTATTTTACCAACGAAATCTCGCGAGATTTCATCAGATAAATGTGAAATCTCATGAGATTTCGTGACCGAACGACGAAATCTCTCAAGATTTCATTGATAAAATAGATTGATACCACATTTTAAAACATTGATATGATATCAGCATATGAAAATATCGCAATACTTCAGTACATCAATCATTTTTCCCAGCCTTTCTCAGCCCCCATGTAGACAGAAAAAACAGAAATTGTACGAAAAGTTTTGCAAATTTATTAAAAAAAGAAAACCTGAACTATGACATGGTGATAAGTATTGAGTACTTTGCTCAGTACTGAGTAGAAGTACTTCTGAGCTGGTACAGCCATGAGTCTTCTTGGGAATGATGCAACAATGTTCCACACCTGGATTTGGGATCTTCTGGTTCTTCTTGCAGATCCTCTCCAGTTCTGGCAGGTTGGATGGTGAACGGTGGTGTTCAGCCATTTTCAGGTCTCTCAGAGATGCTCAGTTGGGTTTAAGTCCGGGTTCTGGCTGGGCCGGTCCAGAATGGTCCAGAGTGGTTCTGATCCACTCCTTTGTTATTTCAGCTGTGTGTGAGGGTCATTGTCTTGTTGGAAGGTGAACCTTCGGCCCAGTCTGAGCTCCTGAACTCTGGAAGAGCTTTTCTTCCAGGATCTCTGTACTTGGCCGCATTCATCTTTCCTTCAACTGCAACCAGTCGTCCTGTCCCTGCAGCTGAAAAACACCCCCATACCATGATGCTGCCACCACCGTGCTTCACTGTTGGGATGGTATTGGGCAGGTGATGAGCAGTGTCCCCCCCCTTTTTTCCCTCTCCCACTCTTCTTTCTCTCCAACCTTCTCCCCTTCTTTTGGCTACGCGTCTGGAAGAGTTCTGCTCGTCCCAAACTTCTTCCATGTAAGGACTATGGAGGCCACCGTGCTCTTAGGAACCTTTAGTGCTGCAGAAACTCTTTTGTAACCTTGTCCAGATCTGTGTCTCGCCACAATTCTGTCTCTGAGCTCCTTGGACAGTTCCTTCCACCTCATGATCCTCATTTGCTCTGACATGCACTGTGAGCTGGAAGCTCTTATATAGACAGGTGTGTGTCTTTCCTAATCACGTCCAATCAGTTTAATTAAACACAGCTGGACTCCAATGAAGGAGTAGAACCATCTCAAGGAGGATCAGAAGAAACGGACAGAATATGAGTTAAATATGAGTCACTGCAAAGGCTCTGAATACTTATGACCATGTCATATTTAACTTTTTCTTTAATGAATTTGCAAAAAATTTCTACATTTCTGTTTTTTCTGTCCAGATGCGGTGCTGAGTGACATTAGTGAGAAATAAAATGAACTTTTTTTGATTTTGGCAAATGGCTGCAATGAGACAAAGAGTGGAAACTTTAAAGGGGTCTGAATACTTTCCGTACCCACTCGATGGTTGTCCTTGCTTTTTGACTTGGTGCTGTTTACCTCATTTTGTCTCTCAAATTTTAAATCTTAATTTGATGTATTAAAAATCCAAATCTGCTATTATCTCGATGAGAAAAGCAGATTTTGAGCATAAAGGTATCTTGTTGCAGCAGTAAACAGGATCCACCAAAAGTCCCTTTATTCTCCTGATATATGACGATTCTGACGGTTTTCCAGCCTCATTTACACGGTCGTAAGATGACCAGTGTACTACCGTATATCACACAATTAACCCGTAATTGCTGCGACGGGCTCCAGCGACCCCCGCTACCCTGAAACGGACGAGCGGTGCAGAAAATGAAAAATGAGGTGGACCAGACATAAACCAGCAGGACTGCGTCCCCGGAGGACCAGAGCTGGACACCACTGTCGCAGAGGGGGACTCGGATGAAAGTGTCGGTGCTGCTGCTCTGGTATCGGTCGATATTAATACTAGCATGGGTGTAGATATTGATATCTGGATCCATCCACCCACCACTTCCCCACACAGAGAGGCTGGATTGTCATTTCTTAGCTCCTGCAGCGGCTCAGACAAAAAAATGTTGCAGCTTCTCAGCAAATGCAGCAGAAGCAGCTCTGAAAATGAGTCTTTATTTCTGACTTTTCTAAAAGCACTCAGAGGGACGGAGAAACTGGTGGATGGCATTAAAGCACGAACGGTGATTTTCCCGCCACGTCCTCAGATTTCTGCTCATGAGACAGCGTTCGACTTCGCTTCCAGGCACAACTGCGTTAAAAGTTTACGTTTAAAGGTTGACGTTTTTTTAATTAAATGCTGTAAATACACTGTAAAACATTTTTACAGCTTAGACATTTTAATAGTCATGGATCCTTCACATCCTGCTGCCCGGCATAAAGCTGCCTGCAGGTCTGTTCCCACATCAGGACAGATATTCAGATTATACGTGTTCCTGTCAGTCCCATACGTAGTGGTGTTGTCACGATACCAGAAATCCAGTCGTCCATACCAATACCAGTGAATTATTATTATTATTTCCACGGTACATGATACCAAATTTGATACCACAGTAAAAAAAAAAACCTGCTAATATCCACCTTTATTAAATTATTCTCCTCTTTACAACATAGAAACCTGAACAGATCAATAAAATCTGCCTGCAGCAGCGTTTTGCCTTCAAGTATTCATAACAAACGTGCTTTTGTCACTACAATGAATAAAGTTTAATCAACCACGAACAAATAGAAAACAACATAAATACAATAAGAAAGTAGGTCTGTAATGGATGAAGCCTTCAAGTCTTAGAAATAAAACGAACATTGTGTTCAGTGTTTTCCATCAGCCCTGAACAGCATCCACAGATCTGAACATTTTTATCTACACACTCAGAAACAGACTGGTTACCTGTCCAGGTGAACCCGCCTCTTACCTGATAATAGCTGGGACAGATTCCAGTAACCCTGAGCAGGATACGCGGTACAGAAAATGATGACTGACACTCAGAAACAGAGACAGACAGGAACGTTTCTGTACCTGCAGGTACATGATTACTACAAATATTCTCTCAAAAGTACAATATTGGTCTTTATGAGGCCAGAAGTACCTATATACTATGAAAAAGGCTCCAAAGTAATATAAAGTACACATTTGTACCATTCCAACCCTAAGGGTACCTGCAGCATTGAAACATGTGTGTATCTTGTACAATAACTATAAATAGCAGTACTTCTAAACAGTAGTATAATTATAGTTATTATATTATGATTTTCATAATAATCATAGTAATAATTATATGTATAATTATATATGTGTTTGGCCTAATATTTCTATAATAATTATTCATTTATTATTAGCGTATTTGATGCTAACAGAATTATGCTAGCAGAATGATGTTAGCTACCTGCTAACAGAATGATGTTAGCTAACTGCTAGCAGAATGATGTTAGCTAACTGCTAGCAGAATGATGTTAGCTACCTGCTAGCAGAATGATGTTAGCTACCTGCTAGCAGAATGATGTTAGCTAGCTACCTACTGCTAGCAGAATGATGCTAGTAACTTGCTAGCAGAATGATGTTAGCTACCTGCTAGCAGAATGATGTTAGCTAACTGCTAGCAGAATGATGTTAGCTACCTGCTAGCAGAATGATATTAGCTACCTGCTAGCAGAATGATGTTAGCTAACTGCTAGCAGAATGATGTTAGCTACCTGCTAGCTGCTAGCAGAATGATGTTAGCTAACTGCTAGCAGAATGATGTTAGCTAACTGCTAGCAGAATGATGTTAGCTACCTGCTAACAGAATGATGTTAGCTAACTGCTAGCAGAATGATTATAGCTACCTGCTAACAGAATGATGTTAGCTAACTGCTAGCAGAATGATGTTAGCTACCTGCTAACAGAATGATGTTAGCTAACTGCTAGCAGAATGATAATAGCTACCTGCTAACAGAATGATGTTAGCTAACTGCTAGCAGAATGATGCTAGCTAACTGCTAACAGAATGATGTTAGCTAACTGCTAGCAGAATGATAATAGCTACCAGCTGGAAACAGACGAGTGCGCCCAGCTTCACCAATCAATCACTCTCATTGATCAGTCTGGCCTATCACCTGTTCTTACTATGGTAGTAAAAGTGACTGACGAGCCGGTAGACCAGGTTTTCCCAACCCTGGTCCTCAGGGACCCCCGCCCTGCATGTATTCCAGGTTTCCAACTCCACCACACCTGATTCAGATCAACTCACCTGCTCATCAACCTCTTTGCAAGCAGCTAACGAGCCTTTCGTCTGAGTCAGGTGTGTTGGAGTAGGAATATCTGGAAAAACAGCAGGGGTGGGGTCCCTGAGGACCAGGGTTGGGAAATCCTGCGGTAGACGAATGAAAAAGTTCAGGAATCAGAGATGATTAGAGAATGGTTTTCTTTCAGCTGATGGAGAATAATATAGATTTAAAGCTTTTCATTCATCCTAGCGTACGGGGGAGTGAACCCAGTTTGACCCAATTGTTGAAAGAAGTTGTTGAAAGAAGCATCTTCTGTAACGTACTTTTTATACTCCAACATGGTCGGCCTGAACAAACTGTACACATAAACGTCTGCACGTGTTGGTTTGTTGGTTTTCTCCGTACAGTATCCGCTGGCTTGAATGTGGGATCAAACTCTGCTGCTTTTCTTTAGCTGTGACACATCAAGGCTGGAGGAGAGGAAGCAGGATGGATGTGTCATCACTGCACCGTATGCAGGATCGTGTTTCTAACCAACGCCGGTCAGCACGATCCGCACACGTTTGTTAAACAAATGTGTGTGCTTGTAATTTCAGGTGTTCCAGCTGTGTTCGTGGCGGTGTGGGCGATCGTTCGGGCAACGCTGGCAGATGCGAGGTAAGAGAGGAGAGTCCTGCGGTACAGCAGGTCCTGTCATGTCAGACACCAGGACAGAAAAGTCCATGTGAACATCGTCAAAGTAGGCCAACCGGTCTGAAGCAAAGACCTGAAGATAAGCATGAAGAGAGACGGAGGAAGAAGGAGGATGATGACTGCTGAGGCGTCGGGGAAATCCCATTAAACACGCATGATTTCGTGTGCAGTACAGTCCTGAATGAGAGCAGGCAGATGATGCAGCAGCTGGAGGCTTCAGAGTTAAAGACGCCATCAGCCAAAGTTCGTACGGAGAAGAGAAAGAGAGGAAAAAAGAGGATAAGAAGAACATCCACTGCTTTTAAATTCAGGGGTAAACTTTTAGACTTTAGCCTGCACTCTCAGAAACATGGAGGTATGAGACAGGATCATTTCTGTACCTGTAGGTACATTTACTACAAATGTTCTCTCAAAAGTACAATATTGGTCTTTATGAGGCCAGAAGTACCTATATACTATGAAAAAGGCTCCAAAGTAATATAAAGTACACATTTGTACCATTCCAACCCTAAGGGTACCTGCAGCATTGAAACATGTGTATAGCTTGTACAATAACTATAAATAGCAGTACTTCTAAACAGTAGTATAATTATAGTTATTATATTATGATTTTCATAATAATCATAGTAATAATTATATGTATAATTATATATGTGTTTGGCCTAATATTTCTATAATAATTATTCATTTATTATTAGCATCTTTGATTGTTGTCATAATCTCTATTTTATTGACTTTTATTCATCATCTTTAATTGGTTTAATTGTACTTTATTAACTCATACAGCTTGATAAGGTACAAAAATGGACCATGAAGGTACAGAAATGTCTTTCAGAAAGGAACCCCCCCAGCAACAAGCTTTGGACCCTTTCAGGTACAAACTGGTACCAAGCTCGCAGGCGGCTTTCTCTGCCGTCCTAAGGCGACATCGCCCCCCGCTGGCAGGAGGTTTTATTACACCACATAGTCACATTTATTGCAGAGCTCCAAGACGTACACGACATGAACGGTCTGTTTTATAACACCGTCGGATGAGCGAAAGAAATTGTGTCATCAAAAAAAAATCTTAATGATCGATTATCGATCATTGAGTCATTGTGCCCATCACTAGTAAATACAATATAAGAAAAAAATGTTATGTATTAAAAACATATGGAAAAATAAAAAAACTGCTTGCTTTTGCACAAATGAGAAAAGAAAACCATCAAACTGAGCCGTGAAGTTTGTTCTTTAACTTCCTCCCCATTCGCTGCTAAATAGATTTCCTTTTAATAAATGTTCAACCGAAGTTTCCGATTTTTATTGTCACTTTTTACTCCAACGTGAATCCCTTCCCCGTTGCTGATCCTGCCTTTACCTGCCGCCCCCCCTGCAGGTGCTGGGAGCTGAGTGCTGGCAACGTAAAGTGGATCTACCAGGTGCCGATCCTGACAGCGATCGGGGTAAGAACGGAAAAGCAGAGTTTGGTGTTGGCTTTCAATCACATTTGTAAAAGTTTTGGGGAAATTTTTATGGCTGATGGTTTTTTTTCTTTTGATGGCTGATTTTTAAAGAGCTTTTAAAGATCTAGGATCAGAGAAGATCTAGGATCAGAGAAGATCTAGGATCAGAGAGGTTCTAGGATCAGAGAGGTTCTAGGATCAGAGAGGATCTAGGATCAGAGAGGGTCTAGGATCAAAGAGGTTCTAGGATCAGAGAGGATCTAGGATCAGAGAGGGTCTAGGATCAGAGAGGTTCTAGGATCAGAGAGGATCTAGGATCAGAGAGGTTCTAGGATCAGAGAGGATCTAGGATCAGAGAGGTTCTAGGATCAGAGAGGATCTAGGATCAGAGAGGATCTAGGATCAGAGAGGATCTAGGATCAGAGAGGATCTAGGATCAGAGAGGATCTAGGATCAGAGAGGATCTAGGATCAGAGAAGATCTAGGATCAGAGAGGATCTAGGATCAGAGAGGATCTAGGATCAGAGAGGATCTAGGATCAGAGAGATCTAGGATCAGAGAGAAGATCTAGGATCAGAGAAGGATCTAGGATCAGAGAGGATCTAGGATCAGAGAAGATCTAGGATCAGAGAGGATCTAGGATCAGAGAGGATCTAGGATCAGAGAGGATCTAGGATCAGAGAAGATCTAGGATCAGAGAGGATCTAGGATCAGAGAGGATCTAGGATCAGAGAGGGTCTAGGATCAGAGAGGATCTAGGATCAGAGAGGATCTAGGATCAGAGAGGATCTAGGATCAGAGAGGATCTAGGATCAGAGAGGGTCTAGGATCAGAGAGGATCTAGGATCAGAGAGGTTCTAGGATCAGAGAGGATCTAGGATCAGAGAGGATCTAGGATCAGAGAAGATCTAGGATCAGAGAAGATCTAGGATCAGAGAGGATCTAGGATCAGAGAGGATCTAGGATCAGAGAGGATCTAGGTTCAGAGAGGATCTAGGATCAGAGAGGTTCTAGGATCAGAGAGGATCTAGGATCAGAGAGGGTCTAGGATCAGAGAGGATCTGGATCAGAGGGGTCTAGGATCAGAGAGGTTCTAGGATCAGAGAGGATCTAGGATCAGAGAGGATCTAGGATCAGAGAGGTTCTAGGATCAGAGAGGATCTAGGATCAGAGAGATCTAGGATCAGAGAGGATCTAGGATCAGAGAGGTTCTAGGATCAGAGAGGATCTAGGATCAGAGAGGTTCTAGGATCAGAGAAGATCTAGGATCAGAGAGGATCTAGGATCAGAGAGGATCTAGGATCAGAGAAGATCTAGGATCAGAGAAGATCTAGGATCAGAGAGGATCTAGGATCAGAGAGGTTCTAGGATCAGAGAAGATCTAGGATCAGAGAAGATCTAGGATCAGAGAGGATCTAGGATCAGAGAGGTTCTAGGATCAGAGAAGATCTAGGATCAGAGAAGATCTAGGATCAGAGAGGATCTAGGATCAGAGAGGTTCTAGGATCAGAGAAGATCTAGAATCAGAGAGGATCTAGGATCAGAGAGGATCTAGGATCAGAGAGGATCTAGGATCAGAGAGGTTCTAGGATCAGAGAAGATCTAGGATCAGAGAGGGTCTAGGATCAGAGAGGAACTAGGATCAGTTCCTAGAACTCCCCGTCTGGAGTTCAGTTATCAGAACTACGTTCTCCATCAGTCTCATTGGAACATGAGGGAGAACCTTGATAGGAACCATGTTTGACACATTTATGCCCCAGATCATCTGATACAAACTGAGTTTTCTCATCTGTTTTATTCAAAGCTGTTATGAAATGAAAACTGTGTCAGACACATCAGAGCATCTTTCCATGAACATGGACCAACATACCTGCGCAGGTGCAGACGTCTGATGTCTGCACCTGCTGGTGAATGAAGGCTCGTATGGAGAAGCAGGCTGCTGAGGCTTTATCAGCCAGTCATGTCCGGTTCTTGTGGGACTTTTCTTTTTAATAAAACATCCATAACGCTGTTGCTGCTTCTCGGTCTTTGTGAAATCAAATGTATTTTCTAGGCTATAAAACAATGTTCCGCGCAGTCAGGCTGTCGTCACGACACTTACATGAAACAGATTTTTATTCATTTCACAGCCTAATAGTGAATTGGCAGTACGCTCCTGCAATAGTTCTTGTTGTTACTACAATCCCTGTAAACAGATGAACAGCTGTGGAACTCTTAATATGACGGGCTGGAAAGGGCGGAGATCATGCAGGGGGCGGGGCTTACCAGGTCTACCAATCACCAAACATCTGCTGGATTTCAGCCCTATGGAACCTGAAAGACCTTCATCGGAGTAGGAGCTAAAAAGGTTCTAGGAACTGAGGTCCGAGGTCCCTAGTTCCTATACTGTATGTCCGAATGCACCAAAAAACGGCCTGGTTCCTGAAAAGGTTCTAGGAACTCCAAAAGGTTCCTACAGTCCAAAAGCACCTCATACATCACCAAGTACGATGCAAAGCGTGGATGCAGTGGTGGAAAGCAGCCGCCACTGGACTCTAGAGCAGTGGAGGCGTTCTCTGGAGGACCAATCACGCTTCTCCATCTGCAATCTGACGGAGGAGTCTGGGTTTGGCGGTTGCCAGGACAACGGTACTTGTCTGACTGCATTGTGCCAAGTGTAAAGTTTGGTGGAGGGGGGATTATGGTGTGGGGGTGTTTTTCAGGAGCTGGGCTTGGCCCCTTAGTTCCAGTGAAAGGAACTCTGAATGCTTCAGCATACCAAGACATTCTGGACAATTCCATGTCCCAACTTTGTGGGACCAGTTCGGAGCTGGCCCCTTCCTCTTCCAACATGACTGTGCACTACAAAGCAGGTCCATGAAGGTAGTGACAAAGCTTATTTGTACAGCACATTTCATGTACAGGACAATTCAAAGTGCTTTATAAAACATTATAAGATTACAGCTGGGTGCAAAAGGGGGAAAAATTATGGAACAAAAAGTAGAAGCATGATCTAAAATTTAAAATATTAAAAACATTTAAGATTAAAAAGAGAGAATACAGAGACGTGCAGATTTTAACTTTTGAATAAAATCTGCGTAAAAGCAGCTGAGAACAGGTGGGTCTTCAGCCTGGATTTAAATAAACTGTTTCAG